>JNBR01002440.1:0-12496 GCA_002081595.1 Achlya hypogyna
CAAGGTAATAGGCTATGCACCCTAGCGATCTGATGCTCCTCGCTTGTCCGGTCCTTCGTTCTGTGTTGGCTCAGACGAAGCGTCGAGAGGGGCACCAAGCTGATTCGATCGATGTCGGCTCCTTCCCACGCTGGCGACCGACATTCTGACACAGGGTAGCGACCACCATCGCTTGCTCACGCAGTGATTCGTTCGACGTGTCCAAGCAATGATTTCGTGGATTGACTGTGGATTTGGCTCTACCACTTAGCTGCTTGATGCGAACGGGGTAGCTGCCGTATATGCCTCGACGTACAGCTGTACATGAGCGTATCCTACGATGCGGAGAGACCGATACCGAGTGCTCGCTCGGTGGGTCGCGTCGGGTGTCGAAGCGCCTCAAGCAAGAGCTAAGCAGCATCTGGCAGTATCCGGGGAACTCATGTCCTTCTTCCGGATGATTCTGGTTAGCATTAAATAGCACGCGGGATCCGATTCAGCGCAATCTCGCATGCTAAACACAGAGATACTGCGGGAGACCAGAGCAGCCACCTCGTGGTGCACAGATTCTCAATAAGCCGTCTCATCGTTCATTTATCACAAATATGTATTAGGGATTTAGGGGTATTTTTGATGCATTTCTTTCGTCGGTCAACTGCCTTGTATCGTACCGGCCTTCCTGCAGCCGCCGTAGACATGGGTAGGGTCAAAGCTGCAACTCATGCGCAGTGAAGACGATGCATCGAGTGGAGCGCTTGAGGGCTTTTTGCCGGCCCTGAGTTGTTTCCCCCCCACCCGAAGCGTCGGTTTTCATCGGGGGGTTTTATATTGCTTCATCCTTCTAGATATACTATAATACACAAACGGTCGCCTGTTGGCGTCGGGTGGCCCTGTCACCGACTTTTGCTTTTCTCCACTCTTGGTTTAAGGCTCCCTATTCTTTCCCTTTCCTTTGCGTTAGTGCAGTTGCTTTCCCCGTGCAACTTCACAGGAAGATAAACTAACTGAATTACGAAGTGTTTAACCTAATGACTACTGCCTATGTGGCCTGTCTGAAGTGAGAGGGGTGTGTGTGGCTTGCTTGGCTAGCCCGGCGGCCGTGGTGTTACCGTGGGCGAGAGCCCTCGTACAGGATACTCGTGCGGCAACACCGCCGGATACTGGAGCGGGGCGGAGTGATAGACCAGAGGGCACGACACTTGTGATTTTTGGCTTGCTGGTGGCTGGCTAACTTGGCTCTGAAGCGCGAAATAAATGCCTAACGAACAGCTCGATTCGTAAATAGCCGAATTGGCCCGTTGGACGTCTTCAGTGCCTTAAGTGACTAACATGCAGACTTCCTGTAACCAGACGAACCTGATACATGACCGGATACGGATACGCCAGTCAAGAGAAGGTCTATTGGAACGACGCGCGATCAACCAAAGACTCGCACGCTCTCACAACTCAGGTTCAAGAAGGATCACGCGACAGCCACTTAGGTTGCAAGGTCAAGGCGGGCGATAGCCGAGAGGGCGCTTCTATCCAGGATTTGGCGGCAAAATGCGCTCCGAAAGTGTTACACTGGAAGAGGCTAGCCAAAATGTTTCTAACACAGGAAATTTGAGCATAAGGCGCAATCTCAAGAACTTATTACCTTATTTGAGAACTTCGTGTACAGTATACATAATGCAGTTTGACCTCCTCTCCCACGGTATTGAGATTATCATAGAACAAACAGCATCGATTACTGGTGGCCTTTTGGGCTCGCAATGTCCGAGTTACTTCAACTAGGAAACGAAGTAGTCGTAGTTGCATGTCGCCCTAAGTGTTCACCCGGCGATCCGCGCCCCGCGTACCAAGTCCTGGTGCCCTTAAATATATTGACTTCAGGATGTTTGGTCGAGAATGGAGAACGAATCTCTCGATTTCAGGATAAAAGAGCACATTTTCCAACTTGCTTGCGAATTGTCAGCGTCAGCCGAATGGCCTAACCGTGGATAGTCAATGTGAGTCGCGCCGTGTGCCGTATGCATTCCAGTCGCCTACTTTGCAGCTAACTTCAATGCTTTGCGAGTAACTCATGTGTCTATGGATACGATCGAAGCAGTGACTACGATCACAAGCGTACGCCAAAGTAGTCAGAGGTTGGGATACTTTAGCTCCTCGAGGCCAAGGCCTAAAGGCATTGGCAAATACCATGTTGGCGCGAGTTGCACAGTCGATCAGAGTCTCTTTGTACTTCTTTGTAAACAAGTGTAAACGTAGTTATATGCTACAGTTGCTGCGTTCAACTCTACGTAAAAAGGTAATTGAGAGTTTAACGCAATGAATACATACATTCCTGGGGGGAGAGAATTTGAATTCAAGCAGCATTCAATCCATTGTTTCCCGCCGCCTGCAATGCATAGAGCCACCACTTTAGTCTTCAGAGGGGAGGCCTATCGTCGTCCAACGCCATCGTCGTCTACCTGGTCGCCACCGACGCCTTCCATGTTGCCATCGACGTCACCGCTGAGCAAGCTTTTTGACAGCGATCACGAATATGAAACAGAAGACGAGTATGCCTGAAGCAGCACTTTCCCGACGACGTCAAGGCCATGGGCACCATTCAGGACTATGCGCTCGAAAACATCTTCCGCACCCAAAGCGTGCGCGCCGGTGGCGGCCGCAAGAAGGTCGTGTGCTCGTCCGCCGCCTAGGAGTGCCCATTCTTCGTTTACGTGCTTTGCACCAAGATCAAGAATGAGTCCTTTTGGTACATCTCGTCATTGGTGTTGCACCACGTGAATTGCACGTCGACGGGCAAGCCGACGACGGCCCAACTCGTGACTAGTGATGCGTTAAAAAGACCATCTCGAGCAATCCATTCGTTGAAGACAAGTCCATCGCGGTCCAAGCTCAAGCGGAACTGTCGGCGAGCGCCCTGTCGCAGCGCACAATAAACCGCGTTGTAAACCGGATCCGCGACAGCTTGCACATCGACGTCGCACGGGTCACGCGCTCTCGCACAGTTTTCTCGGCAAATACCGGCTGATTCCAACTCGCATGACTGGTCCACGGTGGTCTTGCACGAGCGTCGCGTTCGGGGCAATCAATTTTAGGACTTGACGGGGGCACTTCAAGACATTGCAGTACGACTGTATCTTGCTCTTGCTGGTGGGCCGCGACGCTAACACCAAGAACTTGACCGCCGGTGTCGCGCTCGTTCCTGGTGAAAGAGCTGAGCATTATGTTTATTTTTTGCCAAGCTTGCCTTTGCGGGCGTGACATTTGATTTGCCCATCATCTGCGATCGAGCACCGGGCATCTTATCTGCGGGTGCTTCTTTGGGGCTACGGCTTTATCATTGTGCAGTGCATATCTACCGAAAGGCGCTGGCAACCGGCGGCCAAGCCTTGCAACAAGGACCTCTTTTACGAGTTGCAAAGTGCAGAGACCGAGGAAGTGTAATTATACAAGCTCGTGATGATCCAGATCGTCGTGAGCCAGAAGACAGCTTTGTACTTGGTCTTGCTAAACCCGATCTGGTCACGCCCCCTCTGGATCTGGTCACGCCCCTTTTGGATCTGGTTCCGGGGCTTCTGGGTCCAGCAGTGCGGCAATCCCAGCAGGCAACAACAACGATGACATTGAAAAGGATGGGACGGCAACTCCAACACCTCACAAATCTACCTCATCTCGAATGACACGTGCCAACTACGACGATCCAGACGATTCAGACTACGAGCCCTCAGACGAGCACGGTAGTGACGACAACTCGTATGCCTTCATCGAAGATAGCTCGACTACTGGAGATGGCGCCTCGAACGTTGAAGATGACGACTCACCGAGCGATGATGGAGGACTCGGATCCTCTGACAGCGATTCGTCCAGCGCTTCGGATGGTGAAGACAACGACTCCTCGGGTACCAATGCTGAGGGAAGCGACTGCGAACACGTCAAAGATCGTCGAACAGCTGCAAAGAAGCGTGCTATCTTGCGCCAGCAGCACTTGCGCATGGGCACGATTTCCATGCTCGATCCCGATGCTTTTGCCACATACCACATCGCGCTCAAGGCGAAGCTTGGGTTGCACAAGCTTTGGACGCTGATCACGGGTGAACTAGCGATGCCCAACGTCCATACGCATCCACACCAACATGAAGAGTACATGGAGGACGACATGACAGTGAACAACTTGCTCATCTCAAGCATCCCCGGCACGATCCAGCTCGACATGCACAAGTACGAACTCGCGACGAAGTATGCGTACCTCATGTCCTGCTACGGTACACGGAGTTACATGAGTTCGATGCCTACGTGGTCTCGCATGGCAAACAAGAAGTTTGATCCAACCAAGGAGACTTTCGACGAGTTCCTCTCTGATTTCCGCCGTGATGAGGTCGCGCTTGTGAACATGGGTAACCCACAGAGCTCGAAGACGATCAAGCAGATGCTTCTGCATGCGACACAAAAACACCTGGACTTAAGCGCGACGTTTGGCAACAAGAGCGAGAGCGAGCTCAACGAAATGCAGCTGATCGAGGCGCTGAAGGCCAAGTACCTCCGCAAGCTTGCCAAGTTCACCCACTGGAAAAACCTTGCTTTAACGCGAAAGAGCGAATCAGTTGTTGCTTTTGCTGGCAGTGGCTCGATCAACGACCCCCGCAAGCGCAAGTTTGGCAAGTTCAAGGGCAAATGCTACAACTGCGGCAACACTGGCCACAAGGCAGCGACCTGTCGTTGCCCTAGCAAGCGCCAACGCACGGACAGCGCATTCGGCATCCGCGGCGGAGAGCGCAACAGCAACTACAGCCATGGACAGGGTAATACCAGTAACAACCGTCGCATCATGTATTCCGACTCCAAAAACCGCGGCAAGGAACATCAACGACGCACCATGAGCAACACAAGCCACCGTCGGGTGAGCTATGTAGTCCAGTACGGCGTGAACCAGCAGCGAGATGCGGCCAAGATAACCAAGCACGGCGATGAAGTTTTCCCGTCAGTCATCCTTTACACAAACGACACGCATCACCGCGTGACGTCCAGCTTGGAGACTATGGAGTTTATTCTCGACACTGGCGCGCTTAGCCACATCTGCAACAATGCCGACATCTTCGAGTACTTCGATG
The DNA here is from genome assembly GCA_002081595.1 of Achlya hypogyna. Taxonomy (NCBI): domain Eukaryota; phylum Oomycota; class Saprolegniomycetes; order Saprolegniales; family Achlyaceae; genus Achlya; species Achlya hypogyna. The sequence goes on from JNBR01002440.1 coordinate 5,076, forward strand.
AAGGCCTCTCAACAGTGACATGGTTCAATGGCAAGACGTCCACGCAGCGCAGTGGCTTGGCAAATATCCTTGTGCCAGATAGTCGCCACAAGAAGATGACGTCGCTATCGGCTATATGAACTACAACCCGAACTCGCAAGTCAACTTGCTCAGCATGACGAAGCTCTGCGACGATCTCGGTCTCATGGCAAGCATCTCAGCGGACAACACGAAGATCGTGCTTGAGAACGAGAACATTTCTATCGAGTTCAAGCTCAAGAACGGTCTCCACTGCGTTTCTGTCGGCGTAGCGCTCACGTCCAACGATGACAACGTGCTAGCAGTGCTCGACCGCAGAACGGCGTCCGCCCCGTCCATGGACAGCCAACACAGTGAACTACGTCGCTGGCACAACCGTCTCGCCCACGCCAGCATGCGCGTCATCCAGCAGATGGACAAGGATGCTGTGGCGATCGGGATGAAACTTCCACATGGTGACAAGCAGGCCAAGATCGACTGCGCCTCATGCCTTCTTGGCAAAACGACGCGCCCGAGTCACAAGAAAACGCATCCCGAGCGCACGGAGGTTTCGTTCGAGAACATCATCGCGGACATCGGCTTTGTGTCCGGCAGCGTGGCCATCGACGGCGAGATTTGCTACCTCGACGTGACGTGTGAGGCCACGCGAATGACCAAGGTCATCCCCAAACAAGAAGCAGGCCACGGATGAACTTATCCGCTTCGTCACAGTGATCGAGTACCAGTACAAAGTCAAGGTCAGGAAGATCAGCACAGATGACGACAAGGTTTTCCGCAACAAGAAGATCCAAGAGTTTTGCAAGAACGGTATGCAGCACCAGATCACACATCCGTATTGCCCCGAAGAGATCTGCCTGGCCGAGAAGATGAACTACGTGCTCATGAACAAAACGCGTGCCACGCTGGCGGCGTCCGGCTTGCCCGACGAGTTCTGGGCAGAATGCATCCAGTGGGTGGCATACACCCTCAATCGGACGGCAACGGCTGCGCATCATGGCCGCACACCCTACGAGAAGTTTTACGGCAAGCGCCCCAACATCGCCAACCTCAAGCCGTTTGGTTGCGTTGTGTTCGTCCACGTCGCCAAGAAGTACCGCGATGGCAAGCTCGCCAATCGTGCGGCGCCGTGCATCCTGCTCAACTACGACGTCAATGAGAACGGTAGCGACCGAGGATACCGTGTTCTAGACCTCCGTGACGGCAAGATTCTCGCCGTACGCACCGGCAAGTTCATGGAAGAGACGACAGTCGACTCCGCATATGTCGACAAGATTCTGGGGGAGCTGGACCGCGGAAGCGAACGTCAGTCTTTAATGAGATTCCGTTCGTCAATTTGCCAGTCGTAGATCTCCACAAAAAGAGCAAGGCACTGCTCAAAGAAGCTGAATTGCTTCGAGCTCAAGTCGACGACTCCAGCGATGAAGAGAGCATGTCCACTACAAGCCTCGAACACAACAATTGTGATGACTACGCTGACAACTCGGAGGCCGACAACAGTGACGGCAGCCGGAGCGAGGCCAGCAACAAGCGCCCACGTCGGTCCTCGGCCAAGTACGCTCTACGTGAGCGGGAACAGCCACAACGATCATCGAGCAAGTACGCTCTGTGTGAGCAAGAACAACCGCGACGATCGTCGGCCAAGAAGTATGCTCTACGTGAGCAATTTCACTTCCGACAAGAAGCTACGAGCAAGGAGGGCAAGAGAAATCCTTGCTACGCGCTGTGCAAGGACACTGATGAAGCGACACCAACGACGCACAAGGAGGCCATGAATAGCGCCAACCGTACGAAGTGGATCGATGCCATGCAGGAAGAGTACGACGCTCATGTCAAGAATGGCACGTGGGAGCTTGTACCGCGTCTGGCCAACAAGAACGTGATCACGTGCAAGTGGGTCTATAAGATCAAGATTGACCGCGACGGCAAGAAGCGGTACAAAGCGCGTCTGGTGGTCCGAGGCTTTCAACAGATCCTCGGTATCGACTTCGATGAGACGTACGCGCCCGTCGTGCGCTTCGAAACGCTTCGCACTATCCTCCTCTATGCGTGCCTCCGCCGCTGGAAGCTCCGCCAGTACGACTTTGTGACGGCCTTCCTCAACGCTGTGCTGAAGAAGTACGACATCTACATGGAGCAACCAAAAGGGTTCCAATCACGCCGTTACCAAGACTATGTCTGCCTCTCATCAAGAGCCTCTACGGCCTACATCAAGCTCCTCACGAGTGGAACTCCATGTTCCACCAGTTCATGCTCAAGCTCGGCTTCGTGCGCAACATGAAGGACTACGGCTTGTACACGAAGACAGTGGGGGAGAAGGCGGCAAGCCATTGGACATCGTCTTCGTGACAATCTATGTCGATGACCTACTCATTCTTGGCGACGACAAGCAGGCCCTCAAAGTCGAGCAGGCCCTGGCCACCACGTTCAAGATGACGACCCTCGGTGACCTACGGTATCTCCTTGGAATTGAGATCGACTACGTGCCTGGTCGACTTCTTGCGTTCTCTCAGCGTAAGTATATCCTCGAGCTGCTCGCCAAGTACGGCGATCTAAACATGAACCCCGTCGACACGCCCTACGGCATCACGGACGAGCCGCTGGGCGGCCCCAAGCACGACAAGGGCGACAGTGAGGTACACTATCGCAGCCTTGTTGGTGCACTGCAGTACCTCGTGACTGGCACTCGCATGGAGCTCAGCAACGTCGTACGCACTCTCGGCAAGTATGCAGACACATATACCAAGGCACACTGGAAGATGGCTGTGCGCGTGCTGAAGTACCTCGCGGGGACCGTTGACTACGGCCTTGTATACAACCTCCAGGAAGCCTCAAGCTACAACAAGCTCACGATCGAGGCCTGGTGGGAGCGGACTTTGCCAGCGACAAGCAGGATCGCAAGTCTATTACAGGATATGTGACCAAGCTCAATGGACAACTCATCTCGGCTCGCAGCACGAAGCAGTCCAACCTGGCAACTGGCACCTGCAACGCCGAGATTATTGCCGCAAGCACGTGTGGCCGGGAAGTTGTGTGGATTGAGATGCTCTTGGCCGAATGCAACCTCGTCACGGACGCATCCACTATGTACGTTGACGACCACGGAGCAGCATCACTGTGCCAGCGTCCTGGAGCCCACAATGGCTCCAAACACATTGATGTCCGCTACCTGAACGTCCGCGAATATGTCGAACACCGCGGCCTTCAGATCAAGACGATCTCGACCAGCGACAACATGTCTGACATCCTCACTAAGCCGCTGAACAACCCTAAGTTTGCGACGTTTCGCGACCAGATGGGTATCAAAGATGTTGCTGCGGCACTACGCAATTCCACGTCACGACAGCTCAGTGACAAGGACAAACTTGCTACGCCACGTTGGAACATGGGGGAGTAACAAGGATATGCTCCAACGGGCCTGTCAGGACTTTTCAAGACAGTCCATGTACATCAACAAGTCAAGTTTACTCAAGTACACAGAATACAGTTGCGTAGGATTGTCCTAACCAACTATATATTGTGGACACCCAGGACAGGCCTCATTATTCTGCCTTTTGTCCTGTGGTGGCCGGTCCGTGTTTGCACAGGCCTATCTGCGTTGCACTTCATTCTTAAACCCCCAGTAAACAGCTGAACCTCTGCCCGGTATTGAACTCCTTAGACTATTATATTCATTTTACAGTCAGCGAGTCGGGCCTGGGCGAGCGCCAGTTACACACACATGCTGAGCTCCGTGGCGCCATTTGCCGCACCTTGAGCGTATGCAGCACCGACGGGCTCAGTCGGCGTAGCCGCTACTTGGCCTTTTGGAGCTGCACGTTGTGCGGTAGCGCGAGAGCGTACAGGAAAAATGCGCGGTAGTCGACGCCCTGATGGACAGCTAACACGGTGGTAAGAATATACTTGATTAAATTATACTTCTTTTCTAATTGTTTTGCCGAACGTGCCACTTTTCACGAACTTTATTCAATTGCGCTCTAAAGGCAAGAATTCTGTATTTAAGGAGCCAATCAAAAAATTCTGTGAGCGCGACACACGACTTTGTCGCTGAAGGTGCTGGCTCCCTCGCGCACAACTGGCCAATGGAAGCGCTGCTAATTACCCGAAATAAGTACATGAAAACAGCATCTCTCATTGGCTGTTCGGACGCCGTTCTAGTAAGTGGCGGAGGCAGTTTGCAATTTTCTTCGCACCGACGGCGACGCAGCCAATGCGGACGACGCGCTCCCATGTGTGTGTGCTCTGCAACCAAAGCGAGCCGACGTTTGTGCACGCAATGCCGCAAGTACGTCCATCACATGTGCGCGATCGAGCTTGCCAGCGAAATGAAGTGGCCTGGAGCCACGGAAGGGCGCGAAGTACGCCTACATTACCTACGGCCATCGTGACTGACGCGCGGGACTGAATAGGTATGCTGTAAAGCTTGCCACGAAGGCACCACGCCGACGACCGAGAAGGTGCCGACGTCTACGCCACCAGGCGCCACAGTCGTAGTAGTCGAGCCAGTTCGTCCACGCGGTCGTGGTCGCCCTGTGGGATCTAAGAAGGCGAAAGCCGCGTTTCATTGTACTATTTACGCGACCGCAGATCAGTCGACTAACACCCGAATGTACTCGGTGCGAGAATCAAAACCAGAAGGAGAAAGGGGAGATGAAATGGCTAATGCCGCCATGGGCCTGGAACTGGACACGCTTACGACTACGTCCAAGGCGACTAACATGCAGTACGTTGCGTTCCGGGTCCTTGGTATGGACGCTATCATGGGAAACGATGCGAAGCTCAAGAACCTGTACGGCCCAGCGGGCATGTCTTGGCTGCGTTATCACGGGAACGCAGCACCATGAAGTCAAGCAGGAGTAGGATCCAATCACGAACAAGTTGAAGAAGCAGCACGTTTCGACGCACGAGGTTACGTGGACGGACTCGCAATTCGGAAGTCATACGCCCTGCGTCTCGATGGTGATGCACTCGTGCACTCGACTTTGTGATGCGATGTTATTCGAAAGGCCGCAGGACCTTTACCAGCGCTCGGACTCGCTGCTCAAGCACGTTCCGTGACTTTTTTCCGACCCGGTCAGGAGCTTACTCGCTATGTTACCGCTCGACTTTTGGGCGACCGTGACGCTGGAGTCGCACCAGAAGGCTTAGCGACGCGTCGAGATCCACCCGCAAGGTTTTGTTAGCGGCCGCGAATACAAGAAGGCGATTGCCGTGGCCGAGGTCACGAAGGTCCTCGGCGGCATTCTCCACTTGGCCATTGTCAAAACTGGAGAGTACCGCACGTACTGGAGCAAGAAGCATGCGGCATCATCATATGTGAAAGGTAAGCACCTCTTGAACCATAACGCTGTTCTGTGATTAACGCAACGAACCAGTAGTGGGACTCCGTATCTGTAGTGGAACCCGACGTAGAGACCCCTGATTGGTTCTCTTTAGGCGGGTTTTGGCGGTAAACCGCCTCCAACCGATATTCTCTCAAAATACATGACGTTACATTGTGCGCCAACCATCATTGCAGTGCAGTCAACAAACCACGACGAGCACGGCAATTCATTTTACTGGTGACAAGCCCCGCCAACGCACGCCATGATGCAGCTCCCTCATTCACCGATTAGCGCCGTGGTGCACACGGCCGAGGTCGTCGCAGAAGCGCTCAAGCTCCACGAGGCCAAGGCCGGGTACGAAGCTATCTACGCCAAAACTGTCGTGCCTAAGAGCACCGTAGCTCGGTACGCCAAGGACAGCAAGCCGCCGAGCTTTAAGCACGGTCCGTCCCCTCTGCCCCCACCCCTATCGAGCACGACCTCAACTGCTGGGTGGTAGGCATGTACATGGCTACACCGTCGACCGCCTTGAGATCTGCCTCAAGGCGCAGACAATCTGCAAATTCCTCGGCATGCGCGAGGTCACCCCCCGGCTGGTACTACCGCTTTCTTGGTCGGCGTCCGCAGCTAACGTCGCGCATAGAACAAGTCATCTCACGCTGCCGTCGATCGCCGGACGCCGCAGCCATGCGCCGAAACTTTGGAGCGCTCGCCAAGCTCGTCGTTGAGCTTAAGCTCGTGGCCTCGCAGATCTTTAATATGGACGAAAGTCCTTTCGTTTTGCGCACGAAGACCAAGAAGGAGGCTGCCGTCCGCGGCTCGAAGAACGTCTGGACCGTCGAGACGCCGGCGCCCGCGCACCTCACCTACGTCGCCCGCGTCTCTGCCGCCGGCTTCATTCTGCCACCACTCTTTATCAAGCCGGCTCGCGTGTGACAGCCGAAATCGCGGCCGCTGCCACGCTCGTGTCGCGCGACTACGTCCGAGTCCGGGTTCATGAACTCCACCATTTTTAGAGTGGCTCCACATGTTCAACGACTCAGTGCCGGCGACGACGCCTCGTCCCGTGTTGCTAGTTTTTGATGGCTACAAGAGCCACGTCTAGCTCGCCATCATCTAGCGCCCCCTCTTCCTAAACATCCTTCTGGTTTGCCTGCCTCCGAACGCCACGCACCTCGTACAGCCACTAAACGTCGCTGTGTTTAGTCCTTCAAAGAAGTCTGGCAAGCAGAGGATCCAGAACTTTATGGTGTCAAGTGGATCCTCGAGTACGTCTAAGGCGCAGGCCATTTAGCTCGCGTGCGAGGGGTGGGCTGCGGGCATGAAGTCAACTGCATCGGTGGTTTTGTGGCCACCGGCATCTACCCGCCGTCGCTCACGTGCATGCTCGCGCGGCTCGCGCAATTTGACACAGGCGGTGTCGACAAGAAGACAGACTACGACGTTTCATGGCTTGAGCAACAGCAAGTGCCAAGTCCATGTTGACGTTGCCTGCTCCTATCGGGCGTAGTACGAAGAAGGCGCGGAAGACGGTGGATGTCGGGGGTCGTCTCCTGTCGGCGCATGACAGCATTTAGTAGGTCCAACCGGCTCCATCGCCCCCAGCGCGTGCTAGTAAATGTAAAAAGAAGTAGGCGTTGCTTGGTGTTCTTGTGCCTTCGTGTAGTATGGTGTCGCATGGGAAATGACGGTGCAAAATAATATGGTTTGAAATTACACATTTTGAGGCCAAAATAGCAGGGTATACAAACACTATGAAATACGCCGGTCTCACTACTAATTTTCTCCATGGAGGGCATTGCATGTGCGGTTGAAGCTCTCCAGAATCAACAATTATCAAAGTATTGTCATGTCATCGAGTAAAAAGCATGTTTAGCCCATCGTATTACCCTACATCATAGGGGCGAGGCGAATTTCCAAGACTTCGAAGTCCATATAAGGCCTTCAAAAACGACCGTCAGGAAGTGGGTCCCACTCCTGGTCTCCTTCGTTAAGCTGTAAGGTGACTGTCACGTGCTACGAAATGCCTGCGACATGATCGTACGCCACGAAAACCACCACGAGCTGCTATAAACAGCGACG
>JNBR01002442.1:0-11358 GCA_002081595.1 Achlya hypogyna
CCCTCTGTGAGCCGAGGTGCTACGACGGTGGCATACATTTGTACTTTGATTGGCAGGAGCTCCGGCCGCTAGGAGTATCTGCACGACTTCCACGCGGCCATTGCAAGCCGCATACATGAGTGGTGTCATCCCGTCCTAAAGCATGCGCTTAGCATGAATGGTATGGTAATGCCGTGTACATCGGTGCCCACATTCATTCGGGCGTTTGCTGCGAGGAGCAGCGCTACCACTTTAGCATGCCCTTGCTTCGAAGCAATGGCGAGTGCGGTGGCCCCGGCCTAAATACATAGCCAGTAAGGTTATCGCAACTCTTCCTTGGTGTGTACCTTTGTCCGATGGTTGACATCGACGTACCCTGGGGCTTTCAGCAGAAGGAATACAATTTCAGCGTGGCCTTCTTGAGAGGCCACAAAAAGAGCTGTTCCGCCGGCCTGGGCATAAAAAGAGTAAGCCAACTGCTCCCCAAGTGGGCTCAACACCGGGTTGACATAGTCCTGACGCGCACCGCGAGCTAGCAGTAGCTGAACGTCGTTTAAGCGGCCGTCAAAGGCCGCTTGGAAAAGTAGCTGGCTCATGTTCTACGCTGGCATGAGCGTCTTTGATATCCCAGTCTCACGAACACTCATTTTCACTTGGCCACTTGAGATATGACATGAGTTCAACAAGTCAAGGCGCCTTTCTTTTTTCTGTGAGGATACCGGATAGGGCGGCCGGATACAGAAACGTCAACTTCACGCCACATCCGCAATCGAAGAGCCCAACGCCTTGGGATTCAAATCAGCCGTCGATCTAAAGGTCATTGCAAGCATCGTCGGCATCTAGTGATTGTTTCCATGGTTGCGGTGGGTGGCAGCTCAAGACGATGCCAGGCTCTGGTGTTCGATAGTGATCGATTCAACGTTTGAGGAGTGGGTGGCACCGTTAATACACAGTACATGATACCTTCATTCGCCCGTGCATTTCAACCACGTCCCAGAGTCCGCGTCAGAGACACGGTCGCTGGAGATTTGTGCCCTTGGTCTACGTCTATCTTTTCCTGTGCATTGAATTGACTGGGATGTAGACCGGCACTGAACTGCAACTGCAATCGCCACCTTCAGACGCCCCCCGTCGGGGGCAAGTTGAACGCCCTGTCTCACTGGCCTTACAGCTCCAGGGGACCTTTGGCACAATCTGGGAATCCAGTGAATTCGTCGTGGATACCAGTACAGTGTACTGCAGATTGTGGTTGGACGTATACCTTCTCGGCCCTTTTGGCTAAGTATTGAACCTCTTGCAGTGTGCTTCGTACGACAAGTCTTCTTCACTAGGGGTCGCTCGTTTCGATCCTGAGGAGGCATGTATGGATGTACTACGCACGTTGCATGAAAGCAAGATACGAAGCGCCTCACGTGATATTGTTGCATTGGCACTGAGTTCATTACAGCGATCGAGGTCGCTTTTATATGTAAAATTGGTCTTCCTACTTCTGCGAAACGAAGGATCAAGGGGGGGTCGCTCGCTTTGCCGAGAGTGCGGTGCGATTCACATACGAATCGATCCTTGGCTGTGTACTGTATGAGAGCGTGGAGTGTAGAGTCTGTCGCGCTGTTGCGGAGGTGGTGGCCACGTATGGAGTTGAACCAGGGCTGCGATCAGTGCTGAGTTGATGACTGTCTGTTAAGGGACGTTTGATCATACGAGGTTATCGTGCAGCCAGCCAGACTTGGTAGTCCGCACATGCTTATGGAATATACTAGATGCTCCGGAGTGCGTGACGCTGGGAAGTCACCCCCGCCCGCAGAATACCCGCACCGGTGGAGCGATGTCGAGAATGCCGAGGAGCATTTGAAATAGGCCAGATTACAAGGATAGAATGACGCTGGGTGACCTCTACAACTCGAATTCCCGCTGCATGCTCAAGGATAACGATAAACATCACCACACTACCGTCGAAGCATCGATCCGTCATGCAGGCAGATTCATTCTGTTATCACTCGTGATCTCACGGGTCAGCAAGAAGCGGCAAGAGAGTCTTCATGATGTAGCCTGTTTCCTCGGGGTTGGAAACCCACACTGTTGACGCAACGTCCCGCGATCGGGTGTCGTTGCCTACGCTTTGTGAGGTCCGCTGTTGATTCTGTCATTCTACCTGTGCGCGTAAAGCGGTCGCCAATGTGAAGGCACTCGTGGCCCTCAAGCCCAGCTTGCGGCGTCGGCAACAGTGGGCCCACAAAGCGCTGTAGCGCCGAGATACCGAGCGCCTTGTTGCCAATGTCCACAAACACGTCATTGCCGCCGTTGAAGGCGCAATGCGGAATGGTGTGGTTGCGCAAAGCGTGCTGCACCGTGAGCGCTGTCTCCTCCAAATTCTCATAACACAGACGCTTGGTCGTCGACGTGTTGTAAATGCCGATGGCACGCTCCTTGCGAAGCACCGCTGCCGTCATCTGAAAGGTGTCCACCATTTCCCGAAGTACTTTCTACGCGGATTTATGTCGGTTAGAGTTTGACCGGCAGTTCACCTCAGCGACGTCGAGAAGCGCATCCACTTCAGCTTGGTCCCAGCGCTCGCCGCGTCCATCTTTCCACTCGCGGCCAGGCACAACACGGAGCGACACTTTCCCAGTCTCGGGGTTCGTCGACGTCACGTGGAGGTAGTTGCACTCGCCGCCCATGACCTAGCAATGTTTGTCTATTGCATAAGACATGGATGAGAAACGTACGAGGAAGCGCGACCGTTCGGCGGGGGTAAGAGCTTCAAGCGCTTCAAGTATCTGGTGCTAATGAGCACATGTGCACGATGCCAAAAGTGTACCCCATGAAGACGGGCCTCGTATCGGTGCGGCTCGCCCGGGTAGCCTGCAGCCGTGACCAGAGACACGACAACACCCTTGCGCAGCAGCCCGACAATGACGCCAACCATTTCGGAGGCGGCGCTTATCGTGCCACCGTCCTCGTAGATGGTATCATCGGCATCGAACGTCACCATCTTGAGCGTGGGTGCAATCGAATGGATCTACGCAGGGCATTATGCGACGGCTACAGCGTGCATGGACGCTACCGTCGCGAGGTTGAGGATATGGCGGACTTCCTTGAATGTCGGAGCCACACGTTTCCGCTTGGAGAAGTGCGTCGCCTCGTCATATTGCCGCACGGCCTCCATGAGCTTCATCGGGGCAAAGATTCGCCGCACCTACACCATGCATAAGCATCTGAGAGCGGTGCCAAGCGCGGACTGTGGGGAGGTATTTACGCAGACGGCTGGTTGGTCCCCAGTTTACCACGTGCTCGTTGATCATCTCCTCGACAAGAGCAAAGACCTCCATGATGGTCAGTTGCAGGCCTGCGCTCTCGTCGATGGGAGCCATGATCCATTCCCGGATCAGCTCAATGAGCGGGTCTTCCTCCTTCAACATGGTGTCGGATGGTTCACGGAACAAAATGCAACATGGTCTGATTTGTCGTATTTTACTTATTTACACTATTTATTTATTCGTTACACACCGCATACAAATATAAAGTATCTATTTTAATAGAGTGATGGTTTCATTTAAATAGTGAACTGTTGGAAAATAGAATAAAATACTATAAACTTCCACATACTTTTGGTTTTGTAAAAGGGACTAATCGCACGCAATCCATGGTCAGAAAAATGCGATTGCGCAAGGACATGCATGCGTCGCGGCTCTGCTCAAACGATATACAGCGCAGCAGCTACAGCCACTAAAGACGGCGCATCGGCCTGGCCGTGCGTCGCCGTTGTGCATGCGCACCTCGCGTGCTAACCGGAGTCAATTGCCCACGCCAGTTGCGTGCGATTAGCTGAGGGATTTGGGCACCGCACCAATCAAAACAACGAATCCTCGCGAAGGTCACCAGCATGCTACGGGCCGCGCGCGCTTCGTCTTGGCGGCGGCTCTCAACCGCTGCTGATGCGTGGAAAGTTGGCTCCAGCGCGCACGGCTTCACAGTGAAGCGCAAGGAGGCCATTCCTGAGTACTCGATCACGGCCATCGAGTTGCAGCACGAGCGAACCAAGGCGACGTACCTGCACATCGACTCGGTCGACAGCAACAACGTCTTTAGGTACGCTTAAGGTAAACCATCCCACGTCATCTCTATTCTATCGTAGCGTCAACTTTCGCACGCCGCCCTACTCGTCGAACGGCATCGCCCACATCGTAGCTGTGGCCTGCCACCACACGAACCTCAACTTGCATGTAGCTCGAGCACCTCGTGCTTTGCGGGTCAAAGCAGTTCCCCGTCCGCGATCCATTCTTCAACATGCTCAAGCGCAGTCTCAACAACTTCATGAATGCGATGACAGGCGCGGACCATACCATGTATCCGTTCGCGACAACCAATAAGACCGACTTCGACAACCTCCTCCGCGTGTACCTGGACGCAACATTCTTTCCCAGGCTTCGTCCTCTCGACTTTCTGCAGGAAGGCCACCGCCTTGAGATTGATCCCGATACAAACAAACTTCAGTACAAGGTACACCGAACTGCACTGTGCAACGGCAAACTCGCACATAGGGTGTTGTCTTCAACGAGATGAAGGGTACGCTCTCCGATAGCGACACCCTCTTTGCGACGCGGCTCCAGCAGCATGTGATGCCACCGGATAGCGTGTATAATCACGTGAGTGGTGGCGACCCAGTGGCCATCCCAACCTTGACGCATGACGAACTCGTCGCGTTTCATCGGAAGCATTACCATCCATCCAACGCTCTCTTCTACTCATACGGCAATTTTCCCCTCGATGGCCACCTCGCCTACTTGGAGAAGGAAGTGCTGCCTCATTTTGAGCCCGCGGCACCTGTGATCATCGCACCGTCAGTAGTGACGACCCCCGACGTCGCGGCACCGCTGGTGACGCTGCAGGGGCCCGACGACGGTGTAAGCGGCGATGCTGCCGCGCAGACCAAGTGGGTGCAAGCGCATGTCCTCCCAGGCTTGCTCTCGACAGACATCTACCAGTGCCTCGTGCTCCGTATTGTGTCCTTTTTGCTGCTCCATGGCCCATCTGCTCCCTTGTACCAAGCGCTCATCATGTCGGAGTTGGCAATCGACTTTGCTACGGGCACAGGCGTCGATACCTCATCGGTCAACCCCGTGTTTGGCATCGGCGTCGAAGGTAGCCCTGCAGTCGCCAACATACACGTTAGCTCGTCCTCTAGGTTTTGACAAGGCCAAGCTGCCTGAAATCCAAGCTACGATTGCCAAGGTGCTTAACGAAGTGGATCGGGACGGGTTTGACCCTGACCGTATCGACGCCATGTTGCACCAGGTATGGCACGCTTTATGCATTCGATGCTATCCTGGGTAGATCGAACTCAGTCAAAAGCACATTGTGGGCAAGTTTGGGATGTCGCTTCTGCGGGGCGCCGCGTCGACGTGGTGCCACGACGGTGACATGATTGCTGCCCTTGGCATCAACCCGTACCTTGAACGATTGAAGGCCGATGTACTGGAGAACTTCGCTTACTAAAGCTCATGGTATCGCTGATGTAGATGGAAGCCAACCCCCGCTTCCTGCAAGACGCGCTTCGTACGTACTTTATTGCCCCCATGCAAACGACCGCCCCCGTGCATGTGCTGATGGAGCCATCGACGGAGTTTGTGCAGCAGATGGAGGCGACTGAGGCAGCGACGCTGGCTGCTCTTCAGGCACAGTTGTCGCCAGAAGACGTCGATGCCATCAACGCTACTGCCGCCGAGCTCAAGGCGCATCAAAACAAGGTGCGATCAAGGTCGCGGTTCCTCGTAATGCATCGTCACAGGTGCCGGACGTTGATTGCCTCCCAACGCTAACGCTGGCCGACATTCCACGAGAGCACCCCAAGCTTGTAACGGAGACCCGCGGGCCCCAGTTGCAGTTTGTGCCCCAGTCGACGAACGAGCTTACGTATGACCGACGAAGTGATGGCGCGCTTAAGGATTCGTAGGTACTTTCGGCTTAAGTTCGATACGTCTGGCGTGCCGGCGGAGCTTAAGCCGTACCTACCGTTTTTCGCGTCTGTCCTTGGGCAGCTTGGTACAAGCCAGCTGTCGTTCCAAGAGCTGGCGACGACTGTCCAGTCAATCAGCGGCGGCGTGTCGGCGTCGACACTCCTTGTACCTGGTAACCTTCCAAACTTGGCGGTAGGTCTCATGCGATGGTAGATACGCACAACACCGATGTTTACTCGGAGTCGCTGCTCGTGGAGACGCTGTGCTTGCCGCACAAATTGCAGGCCACACTTGCTTGCCTCGTGTCTATTTTCACCGACACGCAATTTACGGCACCCGAGAACGTCCAGCAGCTCAAGACGTTGCTGACCAGCGCTGCCTCGGCCGCAAGCGCGTCTATCGCATCCAGTGGCCACCAGCTTGCGGCCACGCGGGCGCAGTATGGACTTACGGCCGTGTCGACCCCTTACGAACAGTACTCTCTCATCGAGGATACCGCTAACAGGCTGCTGATGCGAACCGTGTAGGCTTCATGGCATGACGGCCATCGATGCCATCCAGGCGTGGCTTAAGGCGACGGAAGACGACCCGACCCTGCTGCTGCAGTTCGCCGCTGCCCTCGGTGCGCTCGCGCAGCATTGCTTCCAGACAGACGCAATGCAGCTTTCTGTCGTGACGGAGCCGCACTTGATGGCGCCTGTCGAGGCGGCACTCCACGGTTCGCTAGTGGCCCACCTCCCGTCGTCGGCGGTGGTGGCACCAACGTCCGCGGTGTTTGTGCCAACGGCGATGCCAGCGGTGGCGCGGGATGCCTTCTTTGGGTTTCCCCTGTCTGTCAACTTTAACGTCCAAGCTGTCCCGACCGTGCCCCTCTTTCACGCCGACCACGTGCCGCTGACGGTGTTGGCGCAGGTTCATTGGCGTCGTCAGGCTCGCCTAACACCTCGTTGTAGGTGCTGTCATCGTGCTACTTGCACCAGCATGTGCGCGAGAAGGGCGGGGCGTATGGCGCTGGTGCTTCCCAGGTAGGCGGGTCTGATGAGGTGGCTTGCAATGCATGGGGCTCTAGGGCGAAGGCGTCTTCCAAATGAGTTCTTACTACGACCCGCACACGCTGCAGACGCTCGAGGCGTACGAGGGGGCGGCCCGCTTCGCGGCCTCCGGTGCCTTTGCTGCCCGCGACGTGGATGAGGCACTGCTCGGCCTCTTTTCAAGTATCGACGCGCCGCAGGCACCATCCGCCAAGGGCAAAGGCCTCTTCACGCGCGGCTTCACGCACGCGATGCTGCAGGCGCGCAGAGAACAGCTTCTCGCAACGACAAAAGACGACGTCGTCCGCGTGGCCCAAACATACCTGGTGGCGCCAGCAACGATGCAGCGCGTGATTGTCGGCAAGAATGAAGGCCGCGACGCCCTCCACGCCGCCGGCTTTGCATGCAAGTAGATGGCTAACCGAAAATCTAAGCAGACAGGAACGAACCACTTTTGAATGCATGTCGCTGAGGGTTCAATGATGACCTAACCGCCAACATTCCCCGTTAGCGGTCGCACGCAGAGGCGTACCACTGTCGCGGGCGCCCCGACGGCTTGAAATCATTCAAGCATTGACAACCATGCGCGCATTGTACTTGGTTCTCTCAGCCATTTTCCCGTGGTTCGATCAATTGCGCTACATCCCGAAACTGTTCCCAGCTCCCGGGCCGCGGACGCTCGAAGAAAAGACAGCACTGGCGCTTGCATTCGTCGAAGACCAGTTGCAGCAGCATTCCATCCCTGGCTTGGCCTTGACCGTTGTGTACAAGAACCAAACTGTCATAGCCCGGGGCTTTGGCACAAAAGAGGTGCGCTCGTGGCTGCGACGGCTAAGGCCTCAAAAGGACGTCTAGTTTGGCAATGCGACAAATGTGGTCACGCCGCACACCCAGTTCCAGATTGGGTCGGTGACCAAAACGTTTTTGACCCTCGGCATCGCCAAGCTGGTAGGAACCACCGATGAATTCCAGAGTCACCGCTTTGCATTAGATTGATGAGGGGCGGATGACTTGGGACGACCCCGTCAAGATGCACCTTCCGTGGTTTACCCTGCAAGACAAGTACGCCGAGGCGTACACGACAATCGGTGATCTGCTCAGCATGAACTCGGTCTTTGGCGCCTTTGAAGGCGACGCTGTATGGATGGCCGACGTCTTTGCAACGGAACGCGACCTCGTACACGCGCTACAAGACTTCAACACGACGCGAGCACTGCGCCCAGGATATGCCTATTCAAACATCAACTTTGAGATCATCGGGCAAGTCCTCGAGTACAAGACCAACACAACTTGGGCTGCTTATCTACACGACACGTTCTTCAAACCGCTTGGCATGACGCATACGTTTGCACGGCCTGCCGACGCGCCGAACGCAGACGATTTGTCTTTTGGTCACTTAGTCTGCGGCAGCGACGTTGCTGGCCCGTACGATCTTCGCACGTCGCCCGAGATCTACATCCGCTATCAGAGCGACTACATTGCAGCGGGCTCGCTGCTGTCGACAGCTGCGGACATGGCCATCTTTGCACGTTTTCTGCTCTCCAAGGGTGAGGGTATATTCTCGTCACAAGCACCGATCCAAGCCATGACGACGGGGCACTCAATACAAACCATGCTTGCTCCTCTTGCGGGGCTTTGGGGCTACGACTATGACGCTGACGGCGACGCTATGGGAGCCGGCTACGGCATCGACGTGGTTGGCGACGTTATGTTCGGCCACCAGTACTACGACAAAAGCGGGGACACCATTGCGTTCAAGACCCGGACAGGCTTTGTTCCTAGCGAGGGCCTTGGGGTCGTGCTCATGGCCAACGGCAGAGTCATCGGTGGAGCGCCGACGGAACTCGTTCTCGAAGAACGCCTGCGAACGTACATTGTCGGCCTCTTCTTGGACATTCCCGAGGCAAAGGTGCACAAGGCATTTGACAATATTATTGCGACGGCCAAAGCCGTCGGCGGTCCAACCACTGCATGCGACGATCACATCTTTGGTGGCAAGGCAATCAAGGACCTTGGCACACCAGTGCCTGCGGCTGTGAGGGAGAAGATCGTCGGTATCTACGTGGCGTCAATATCCCCCGGCTACTACGGCAATTTGACAATCGTTTCTGCCAGAGCTGACGTCGTTCTACGCTATGGTATGTACGCCGCACCGCTCTATGGAGTTTCCACGTCGGCGACGGAATTTCTTTGGGCAAACGACGCTGCCAGCGGAGTCGCGCGCTCGGTCTCAATCACCACAAATTCAACGTCGACGATGGCGGTTGTATCGGGAATCACGTTTGTCAAAGTCGCGTGACTTACCAGTCTCCCTTAATATCACTGATGAGGTGTTCGCACTAATGGTCAGAATGCTTATACCGATAGATGTACATACACTTCACACTGAAATACACTCACACCCACAAATATTGACAAACCCATCTTCCACACTCGTGTTTAAGGTGCTATTTCGTTGGGATACGATAGTCTCGATGCTCTATTATGGCCACGTTGTTCCGGTGCTGAGTGTCACTCTGATCCTAGGGCGGCATTGCGTCCATCGTCTCTCGAAGGACACCATGTTTTTAGTCGAGGCCTGTGTTATTATACCCAAGCACCAACAAGTCACGACGGTTGCTTGGCAACAAGCCAGCCACCCCAGAACGACTAAGTCGAAACCGAGTTAAAGCTTTGAGGATCGACCACGCCCACCTTGTGAATAAACCCTTCCTGGCGAACCTAGCGCCAGGAGCAACTACTTTGTCTTGTTCGTCGTCGAATGGGGGTTTTCCCTATTTAGGGGTCTGGTGTATTCTCTCATCGTCCCTCTAACACCAGCTCCCTCCTGAGTTTCAGTGTTATGAGTCGCACTCATCGAGATTGTTGTGGAACCATTGTACAATGCCAAGGGCTATCAGCTCCTAAAAGCCATAATCGCACAGTGAGGTCGCGGTCTATTTTGCCATTTTTAAGAAATTTTGACGTATTTCACATCCATGAACTCGATGCACTGACGAGCACTGCCAACATCACTGGCCGTGATGTTGTAATTGCTCATCGTGGCTGGTGTCGTCCACATATACACGCCGATTGCGTCAGGTGCAGCGAGGAGGCGGGCAGCGTACACGCCAAACTGCATCACGAGGTCGTTCTTCTCGGCTCGAAGCGTGATGTTGCCGTAGTAGTCTGTCGACACCTCAGCAGCATACGTGCCTGCCAGGGTCGTTTGGAGCTCCTTAGTGATGGGCAACCCAAGGTCGGCCCACGACTTACCACCGAAGTAGATCGGTGAACAGTAGTGGGGTGGCGCGATAGAATCTGCGGTCGCGGCGGCGGTGTCGAAGGCTTTTTTGAGCGTGGCTTCGGGCACGTCAAGAAAGATACCGAGAAGGTACGAGCGCATGCGGTCTTGCAGGAATGCGTCCTGCGCACGACCCCCAGCGGCTTCGGCGTTGGACAGCAGTATAACGCCGAGCTCCTCGGCGGGTATAAAGCCATTGCGCGTCTTGAATGCAATCGTGTCACCACCCTTGTCAAAGTACTGGTGGCCGTACATGACGTCGCCGATAATATCAAAACCGTAGCCGGCGGCTAGTACGCCTCCGTCGGGATCGTACGAATACCCCATCAGCCCAGCAACAGGCGCAAACCCTGTGTTGATCGAATGCCCAGTGATCATCGTTGCCACCGTATGAGGAGACTTGAAGATGCCCTCGCCTTTGGAGAGGATGAAGTGGCTGAACTTGCTCAGATCCGCGGGTGTAGAAATAATGGAGCCTGCGGCGATGTAGTTGTTGTGCGCGCGCAAGGCAATCTCCGGCGACGAGCGCAGGTCGAAGGGCCCCGCGACAACATCACCGCAAGTTTTGTGGCCGAACGAGATGTCATTGTCGTTGGGAATGTCGTGGGCGCGCGAGTACGTCTTGGTCATGCCAAGTGGCTGAAAGAACGTCCGGTCGAGGTACGCAGCCCACGTCGAGTTGGTTTGGTACTCGATAATCTGCCCGAGAATTGCAAAGTTGATGTTGGCATAGGCATAACCCGGACGCAGCGAGCGGGAAGTCGTGTAATTTGCAAGTCGGCGAACGACCTCGCGCTCCGAAGAGAGCTGGTCGAGGAAGAGAACGCTGTCGCCCTCGTATGCGCCGAACACCGAGTTCATGCTGAGGAGGTCGCCGATCGTTGTAGCTTGCTCGGCATACTTATCCTGAAGGGCAAACCACGGAAGATGCGTCTTCACAGGATCGTCCCACGTCATGCGACCCTCGTCGACCTAATCATCACTCGCATGAGCGACCCTTATATTATTCACTCACCAGCTTGGCGATACCCATGGCGATGAACGTCTTTGAAAACGACCCGATTTGGAACTGGGTGTCCGACGTCACGACATTCGATGCATTGCCATA
>JNBR01002443.1:8067-59768 GCA_002081595.1 Achlya hypogyna
CTCAGGTCGAAAACGCCCCAGGAGCATAGGCGCCACCACGCGGGCGTTGTTGTCCACAGACGGCGGTGCCTGCAGCTCAAGGCCAACGCGTTGGATCTCAGCGTCCACTTTATGCGCACGAGAGGCGCGACCGTCATCCGAGCGAACGCTGTTGCGCGCTTTGGGAGGGCTGCACTCAATCTCATGCGGCTGTTCCAGCTAGCCTCAGCTGAGACCCGCGCAGCCAGCAAATCATACCAAGGCCTTGGCGATAGGCAGTGCCAGCGCCGAGAGCTGATTCCCGGCCTCTTTCCGCGCCTGCACCTTGCTCACCGAGCGCAGGATGTCGGTGGCCTCGGCCACAACGTCGCGAATCGATCGGTCAGCGTCAAGGTCGTATGCGATGTTGATGAACTCGCGGTTCGTTAGAGCGCCGTAGTGCGCGTACGCTTCGATGCGTGCAGGGACCTTCTCGGCCGTGTCGTCGTCGCGCTAGCACCAAGGTTTAGAATTTAGAAGAGCAGAATGGGCGGACGTGGATGAGCCGCGCGAGGACTTCAGGGTCAGAAGGCAAATGGAAATCGGCGTGGTAGATGTCGCCCGTCTTTGGATCCATGCGTCGGCCTGTGATGCGCAATCGAATCTCTTCCTTGGGCAGCTACGAAGGAAAGTCAAGTTGATGTTGTGTCGCCGATAGGGTACGTCGAGAACGAGCATGACATTGGGCATCACGGCTTTTTTCTTGAGGAGCCGCGTTTGCTCGGGCGTGCGTGGGAAGCCATCGAGAACGTAGCCGTGTGGCGCACGGGCAGCGCGCTCGGCAACCATCTCGACGATAACGTCGTCGGGCACAAGAGTCTTGGCTGCGATGCACTTTTTCGCCACGACGCCGAGGTCCGTTCGTGCCTTAATGTGCTCACGGAGGATGTCACCTGTTGCGAGGTGCTCCAGCTGCAGCGTGGCCGCAAGCCGCTTCGAGAGCGTCGTCTTCCCACTGCCCGGCGGTCCGCTCACGTACGCCTGGATCATCGACCGTTCAAATTGGTATTTGTCGTTTCAAGCTCAAAAAGACCCGGCAACGCCCGCCCGCTGCCAAACATTGAGTCACACCGCCGCCATCACACCGCTAGCGCCAAGCGGCATTCGTTCCGCCGATGCAAGCGCACCTCCAGGCATCAACCATGCATGATGCCAACCACTTCCCAGCTTATCCATGTCAAAGCATTCACATTGCACATTAAGTAGAAGTGCAGTTTGGCCGGTGTATCCCGTGGCCGGGGTCTGTCGCAACCTCCCCAGCTTCCGCACCCAGCACCCCGGTCAGGCGCTCGGCGATCCACGGCCGCCCGCGACGGTGCGCCGATGGCTGCAGACGTCCGCAGATGCGCCGATCTTCCGAGCTTTGATCAACTTTTTGGCCAATGACATGGGATTTTGGTACGTTTTTGAGCCAATGTAACGCGTTGGCATCTTGTTGCCGACGACGGCATTGTGTCAATCGTCACCAAGATGGCAGCTCGCTCGGCCCGCACGTGGGCCCCATCGCAGTACCTCCGCTTCGAGTCCAGCCGCTTGCGCCCGGCACTCGACTTGCTCGAGCGCATAATCCTGCCCCACGACGCGGTGAGCATCGTGGACCTTGGCTGCGGCACTGGAAACATCGCACCCTTCATGCGGTGGAGTTCAGGGTCGCGTGTGGTCGCCTTACGTGGCTCGTAGAGAGCGCTGGCCCGACGCGCGCATCGAGTGCGTTGATTCGTCGCTGGACATGCTAGCGTCAGCCCGAACTGCGCATGCCGCCGCAAGCATCGGGAATGTTCAGTACACGCAAGCGGATTTCGAGACGTTTAAGGTGGCCGAGCCCGTAGACGTCATCTTTTCGAACGCCGCGCTGCACTGGACGTCGTTTGAAATCCACCGCACCCTTCTACCGCGCCTGCTGTCCTTTCTCAAGCCCGGTACGAACGCTCGTCTTGGTGGCTCTGATGTTCGAGGCAGGTGGATGCATTGCGTTTCAAATGCCCGACTCTCGGCGCCAGGCCAGCCACAGCCTCATGGCCGCAGCGGCCGCGAGAATCGGCCAAGACGTCTCTGCCGTGCGTTGGGTCACGACCGACGTCGACCCGGTCGAGTACTACCGGCTGCTGGCACCGCTCGTGGGCCGCTCCAATGTGCAGCTGTGGACGACCGAGTACGTGCAGCTGCTGGAGAAGGTCCCGGGGTCCCATCCCGTCGTGGACTTCACGGCGTCGACGGGGCTGGGGCCCTACATGAACTCCATGCCCGACGATGCCACTCGCGCAGAGTTCAAGGCGTCGTACGCGGAGCTCATAGCCGAAGCGTACCCCGTCGAGGCCGATGGCACCGTCGTCTTCCCCTTCAAGCGCTTCTTCTGCATCGTGTCCAAGGAGTCGTAGGAGCTTTAAACGCACAAAACTTTTGTGAACGGCGTCTAACGCATGCGTTTTGCATGGTGCATCGCATGGCGTCAGCAAGGATCGATATCATTGCCGGTCCTCCTCGCAAAATGCTCGTAGGTGGCGGCACAGGTGGGTAGACGGCATGTCCTTACACGGTGAATCGTTGTCAAGACGATAGCTAACGTTGTAGGACATGGCAGCATCTGGAGTGCCATGACGATGGCACGCCTACAACGATGGGTGGATGCGTTGCCGCGGCACTGAGCTTGTTCGTGATCTGTACATACATTTGCCCCACCGTATGCGAACGTTCAGCGCGAACGGTATTGTCCGCAATCAAGGCATGGCTCCTGTCGGGACGACAGTAGAGGGAGAGAGTGACCCTGCATTCAAATATGTACAAGGCTGGCCAGCCTAGGGGGTCGTCGGCACGCTAGAAAAGCCGCCGGCAGTGTCCGTAGCACTCTGTATTCTGGCGACGCCGTTGGCGATGGTGAAGACCGCGCGCCAGTTCTCCATGATCCGCAGGGCCTCTAGAACAGTGGTCACCCGTGCGTCAGAGAAGCGGATGCCACGTACTCTCGTTCTCCTCTTGGATGGCGTCAAACTGCTCGCGTGTGCTCTCGAGGAAAGCGACAAGGTCGCGGGATGAGTCGCGCAGGAGCTCGAGCCGCGTGAGTTCGTCTTCCATGGGCTCGGAATCCGGATGCGCTGCCAAGGCCGGCGGTGGTTTTCTTAATTTTCACATTTTTCGCCAATGTAGAATCACACGTGAGAAAAGAGCACCACCAAGGATGCAAGGAGCCACGCCGCAGAAGCAATGGGTCGAGCTGCAACTGCTCTGCAGGGGTCAGCCCGGCAAGAATCGCATCCTCCAGAGCCTACTCGCTTACTACACCAAAGCGGTGCCGGCGCTCCAGGCACAGCCGCTGCCAGTCGTGCCCGACACTGTCCTCAGCATGCCTCGCGTGCTCGACCTCGTGCAGCTGTACGAGGAGGTCGTCGCCAGAGGCGGTGCAGCCCTGGTGACAGACCAGGAGCTGTGGAAAGAAGTCACAGCCTCGATGAAGCTTAAGATCGCACCCGCCTTACTGCAACAGCTTTACGCCACGTAGGCCTCGCCACGATACCTCTCCTTCACACGTTGTCTAGATGGCTGATGGGCTTTGAGCAAGCCCAAGTGGGCGGCAAGGCACCGCGCCGACTCGTACCACAGGAAAGCATTGCGACGCACGCCGAGATTCAAGCGACGACGAGTGTCCGATACACGCCACTGCCCATGGTGACCAAGCGCCTCAAGACCCATCGCCAACAGCTCGCCGGTTCCGGGTCGACCACCTGCCGCCACGCTTACGACCCCCCATAGACCTTGGTGTACTGCACCGAATCGTGCTGGGCCTCGACTCGACGCTGCCGGACCACGTCGACTGGGCGCTCAACCAACTCACCGTGCTCTCGTACGGCCACGCTGGCGACGCCGACTGCGACGTTCTCGTGGACCATGCGCCAGGACTCCTCGACGCTCTCTTTCGGCAGCTCCCTGCAACCGCAAGCTCTCGCGCCGTACGCCTGTTCGCTCCCACGGTACCCTCCCGACCGCCCGCCCCCTTGACGCCCCTAGGCCGCCGACGACGAACACACCCTGCGCGTCCTCAACATTCTCCGCAACTTGAGCATGGTTCGCGAGAACGAACGGCCAATCGCATCGCACGCAGGGCTGCGTACATGGCTCTTTGCCGTGCCCGACTCGCCGGCTCACGACTTCGCGCTCGACATCGTCGTACAGGTACCTTCCTCTTCCACGGATCGTGGCGGCACCGCCGTAGGTCGCGCGGGTCTTGGCGCCACCGCTCTCAAGCGCCGAGTGGGCTGTGGTGCTGCAGCCACTCATGGAGACAGCGCCGCGCCGCTGCCGTGCCTTGCAGAGCCTCGACGTCCTCGCCGCTTGCCTTGCGGACGCCGTTCCGCCGGGGTTGCCGACGCACCCGCGCTTTGCGCTGAGCTTGCAGCGATGCGTAACCCTCTTGGGGCGGCGCCGACAGGACGCGCTCCTCACCGAGGACGACGCCCTCGACAGCGCCGGTTGGTACGACGACGACGACGAGGAAGACTTTGCGGACGATGGCCAGAGCGACGAACTCGGCCACGATCTCGGCCTGCTGCCGTACTTGGCAACCACTGCATCTTCAAGCCGCGAGCTCGAAGCCTCCCTGTCGCCCACCAGTGGTGGTGCTGGCGGTGCACACGCTGAGGCGCTGACGTGCTGGTAGGCGACCGCGTTGGTGCCAACATGGGCGTCGTGTTCGTGTCTCGTCAGGCGGGCGCGACGCCCGACGCCAAAAAGGCCGACTTTCAGGTCCGCGACCTCGCGCTCCAAGTGCTCTACTATCTAGCAACGACAGACGATGCGCTGCGGGTACGTGGTGCTGCGAATTGCAGGTGACTAGACGTGCTGTAGCTGTGGATTGCCCGCCAGCCAGATGCGATGGACAAAATCGCCAGCCTCGTTGCATGCGGCCGGGTACGTGGAGAGAGGAAGACATGGCGTGAGCGGCGAGGTTAGGCGGAGACGGCGCGGCTGGCCGTGGGGGTGCTGGCCAACTTGTCGTTGAACCCGTCGACGTGGGCGTACTTCTTGCCGATCGAGAGCGTGCTCCTGCGTGTGGCTACGACGGACGCAAGTCTGTCCGATCTCGTCGTGAATGTCATGGCCGACGTGTATGGCATGAACGCGCTGCCATAATAGATGCGCGGGCATGTCGTGGGAATCTGTATTATGGTGTCTATCCTGCTAGCCGTGCCTTAGAAGCCAAGGCCCGTAAAGTACTGCTTGATTTTGTTCGAGTAGTCGCCAACAACTTCCAGGCGGCCGGGGCGGCTGATGACGGGCGACCCATCGCATACTGTCGAGAGCTCCTCCAGCAGCTCAGCCTCGTCGCCATCGTAGCGGCGCACAATCGTGATGATGCGCGTGCGGCCGTTACGGTAATCGCGGTACACAGGAAGCTGAAGGCCCGTGGACGTGCGCTTCACCGAGAACGGCAAGCCCTCAAGTGGGCCCTCGGGGCGGGCCGGCGACCAGCCGTTGAAGCTTACCTTCTCGGGCACATACGTCGGCTCGTACTTCAAGGTTCGGACCTTCTCGACCGTCGGGTTGGCAAGCTCCTTGCGCACAAGCTTGCGGATGGTCGCCGGGTGCTTGAGCTTGCGGTTGATCTGGCGCTGGCTGGCCACGCGCAGCGGCGCGGTGGTCCCGACGAGAGCAAGGCGAGGAAACATGCTGGCGAAAGAATGGATGAATGGTCGGCAAAAAATATTGGCCACCATTGCCCTCGTTATAAGCACTAAATCCTCTCAGAACGGATACGACGGATCTTAAATAATCAAATGTAACAGGTAATCCCGTTAAGTAATGCCCAACTTAAAACGATAATAACGAGCACGTTTGATACAAGAGTCGAGTTTCTTTGCTGTGATTGGCATTGACCATCGAACTTAATGCCTGACATGAGAAGTGCGTCGACACCCAAATAGACAACTCAGGCGCTGGGAAGGCTTGAGATTGCTCGCCGTGCGCACCGCACCGTCCAGGTGATGTTGATGTACGAGATCGCGGAGGTGAGCAGCATAATCAATGATACTGCTAAGTGTGCTGCATGAGGTTCGTGCTAAGGTGGCGAGCAAAAGCAATTGTATTAAAATCGGGCAATTGGAGCGGAGGCGAAGGCCTGGCTAAAGCCAAGGCAGCAGAAATATACAAGGAAAGACGCCTCGTCGGTGGCGCTTAGATGGACTTGGTATCCATGGGCGCCTTGTAGCCACCGTTCATTTGCGGTACAGCAGTGTATACGGCTTGCTGGGAGTACACCATGATTTCGGCAGGCGGAGGGTTGCGCATGAGCTCCGCCCGGTACGAGTGCGAACGCTGCACAGCCATGTACTATGCATGACGATTAGTCGATTGCAGGTATGCAATTTGAAAAGTACCGTGATATAGATCTGGAAGATGAAGCACACCGTGCCGAGCACGATGACGACCCAGCCCCACGCCGTGATGATGACCCATTCGCTCACGACAACAATAAGCACAATGGCCGAGAGCGCTTGGAGGAGCAAGATGAAGCAGTTGCCAAAGTAGTAGAACTGAATGAAGCTGACCTTGCTCTGCACGACGGGCGTGAGGCATCCGTAATACCCGACCATGGCCACGAGCAGCCCGAACAGGCCCGACCACCATGCAACATAGGTAAAGATGAACGAGATGGCGAAGGTGACGATCTGGATCAGCGCGATCTGACTGCACGGCTCGCGGTGCTCGTAGAGAAAGTGCGCTTGGGCCGCCTCGAAGTCGTGCATGATGGACAGCCACGGAAATGGAAAATGGGCTTTTGGATCTCCCGAAAGAAGATCCACTTTGACGAGCCAATCATCGCCCACGTGGTGGCCAATTGGCCAATCAGAGTATTAATCCATAGATTCCACCAATCATATGCAAGATCGCGTTGAATTGGCCAATGACATCGCGGCCAACCCAACGGCGTCATACATTCCATTTTCGCCTGGCGCATTAAAAATGCAATTTTTTGATATTGTAAAATATTAATACTGTTTTTGTACCAAGAGGCGTCCAGAGGAATTAAAAGGCAACGACTTTTCCGTGATTTATTGTATTATAGCCAATGAACAGGCTACAAAATGCCCAGCGCAAGTGGATTGGACAAAATTGCAGCGATCTGACCATGGACAACGGAGCTGGCACCAGCGGCCAAGCCAGCAGGCCGACGGCACCCAAAGAGATCGAGGAATACGAGGCGAGCACCAAGGCCATGAAGAGCTTCAACGAAGCACTGCGCCAACTGAGTGACAACCTTGAAGAAATGACGCAGTCTGTGGAGCAGACCAACACAATCACAAGTGCGTGGCTAAGCCTTTGGCACAAGTAAAAGCATTGCACCTCGATCTGCATTCGCAATACGCACGAATACCACAGGTTTTCTTGCTGTTGACAGGACAGCGATCGGACGCGACCCATTCAGCAGAGCAAAGAGGCAGCCGCTAGCGCAGTGGAGGCGACGACGCTCCCAGCCCGCGTGTAGCCCTGGTGCACTGCGAGGCCTGTTCGCGAACTGCCATTTGTTGGTGGCTGCCTGCAAACGCAGCCTCGAGACTTGACCGGTGAATCGCCGCGAATGTCCAAAAGCGGGCTGGTGCCGTCGGCGAAGACCAGCGAAGCCCAACTCATCCACGACGCCAAGCCAAGTGAGCGCTCGTTCGTAATCAAGTTGGCGAGGCTGGGGCCACGCAATGGCTCAGCGCAGGGCATCTGGGGCGCCGGATTTTCTTGTCGTCGCCGGGCCCTGGGCCGCCGCCTCCGACGCAATTCGAGCGTCGCAAGATGCCACAAGAATTAGATCCAACTCCGTCACATCCGGACGAGCGTGCCACCGCTTACCTCTGTTTACGGACCTGTTCCGAATCAGCGACACTGTATCCATATCAGTCTTTAGTCAAATCCGTTGATAGTCCGTAAAGCGGGTGTAGCAGATTGACAATGCAAGTGTGCCACCAGCCATCTGCTCGTAGTTCGATGGAAGATCTCCGAGCGGTCATTTTCGCATTCAGCCCAGCGCCCCACAATGTCTGTGAACCCGCCGTCTTCGCCGCCCAAGCAGGACAACCTGCTCTTTGCGATCCCCAAGAAGGGTCGCCTGTACGAGAGCGTCGTCAAGCTCCTCAACGGCGCCGGTCTTGACTACAACCGGGTACACCGAGGCGTCCTTTTGATGGCTAGGACGACTCATCGTGTCCCTGTAGCCCAATCGGTTGGACATTGCGCATTGCTCGTCGCTGCCTGTGACGCTTGTGTTCTTGCCTGCGTCCGACATTGCCAAGTATGTCGGTGAAGGTAACGTGGACCTCGGCATCACCGGCCAGGATATCATCGCCGAGTCTAAGACCACTGTCAACGAACTCATGGTACACAATAAGCTACAGTGGCATGCTTACCGAGCGCTGTAGAATTTGGAGTTTGGTCGCTGCAAGCTCGCAGTGCAAGCGCCCATCGACAGTGCGATCACGCACCCATCGCAGCTTGCGGGCAAGCGCATCGTCACGTCGTTTCCCGACATCACAGCAAACTACTTCAAGCAATTTGAGACAGACAAGCTAACTCGTATGCTGTGGTCAACTGCTGTCTCTTCTCATGAGCTCGCCATCGTAGAGATCAAGTACGTTGGTGGTTCTGTCGAGGCTGCATGCGGGCTTGGCCTCGCCGACGGCATCGTCGATCTCGTCGAGACGGGCACCACCATGAAGGTTTCCTAAGCCACCCACACGCGCGGTGGGGCTTAGCTGTCGCATTAGGCTGCGGGGCTTGAAATCATTAGCACCATCATGACGACGCAAGCCGTGCTCATCTCCAACCCCAAGACACGCCACAGCAAGCTCGTCAAGAAGATTCACCAGCGATTTGTGGGCTTCGTTCTCGCGCAGCAGTACAAGATGATCACATACAACATTTGCACCGAGAAGCTGCAGCAAGCCATCAAGGTACACCGAAGGCACAGCCCACGGCGCTGAGCTCCTCAATAGATCACCCCTGGCCGAAAGGCTCCCACCATCAACCCGCTCTTCAACGAAGCTTTCTTCGCCGTCTCGGCCATGGTGCACCGCGGCGATGTCGGCGACATCATGGACGACCTTCACGAGCTCGGTGCCACAGACATCATTGTCTTCGACTTGGAGAACTGTCGGGCGTAAGCGACGGCCGCCGTTAATGAAAATTCACGTATTACACCAAGTTCACATCCATCTACCTCGAACAAAGGTCCGCATGGGATACGTGCCAAGGACAAGCTATCGATGGAGCAAACATAAGCAACCACTACTTCATCGATCGGCATATCACAAACATTGGTATTGGTATTCACAGTACGATACGAGACTTGGCGTCAACTTTACACAGTGCTTGTCGCGTTCTGCGAGCCGGGTTGCACCTGGGGAACCGCTGCAAACACCGGTGCTTGGGTAGCTGAGGCCGCGGTGGGCGACGGCACAAACACGGGCGCTTGGGTCGCTGTGGCTTCGGTGGGCGACGGCGCAAAGACGGGCGCTTGAGTTGCAATGGCCTCGGTAGGCGAAGGTGCAAAGACGGCCTGCACCGGGGCGGGCATCCCCTCCATTTGCACGAGCGCATCTTTGGTCGTCGCCGACCCCCACTTGGCCGCCCAGAACGAGTCCGTGTTCATCTGCGCATCTTCTTGTGCCTTGGTCGTCGAGGCCGTGAAGAAGGTGCCCACCTTTTGCTGTACGGCGACGGCGTTAAGAAGAGGGTTTGCTCCTTGGATGTTCTGCACGAGCTGAAGCACCTCGCGCTGGGCCGAGACAGAGGCGGCAAGGCACAAGGCGACAAGTTTGAACATGGTGCGAGAGGTTGAAAAGTGAGATGGAAGGCAACAAAAGAGGTGTCCGCTTGCTCGATGCATATGTGCGCGTGATCCGGTGCGTTCTACTGCCGGTGGTACAGTCTCGTAAAAGCGCCTCAAGCCTCCGGTCGTGCTGGACGCTGGATACATGGCTTCTCGCACTCGCATCAATGGACAGGCAGTCTCCATGGACTGCTCAGGCATGGTGGATGTCTGCGCTCTGGAGGCGATTACATTAGTCGCTCTTGTGAATCTCGTTTAGTCGCCTGTATGAAATTAATATATATAGTAGAAATAGTTTCTCATTGTTTAACTACCTTGGGAATCGCTTCGTGTTCGTGCACATCTCGGTTAATGCGGGGAAGATACCCACACAGTATCAGTGAGCTCTTTGTACTCAATTAAGTGCTGAGTGGTGAATTTGGGCTTCAACGGGCTCGGGTCACTGTCGAGCACAGACTTTACAACCTTGGCACGAGCAAGGGCCAGAACTGTGTCTCGCGGCAGTGGGCAGAGGGACATGGGTGCAATATGGTTGATGCTCAGCGGTACTGACTCAGCTGACACAAAATGCAGGACCATGTCGACGAGAACAACGACGAGAGCACAATGGAGCACGATATTCGACAAGAATCTCATGATTGTGTGCATCCTGATCAACGGGAGGGTCTTATGGAATGTGGATCCAGACACACAGGCGCTCGGACTATGCTAAACGTATTTCTAGATCGAAACATTCTGCATATGGCTTTTTTGGGGAAAAACAACCACAGAGACCACTTGGCAGTTGCATTCAACTATAATTTGGGAAAAGTAATCCATAAATTACTTTTGGCAGTTCATTCTGTGTTAGCCTTAAGTCCTGCACATTTTCCGACGATACCTTTAAAGAAATTAATCACTCTGTGCACCCCGCTTCCATTTTGAAGATCACGGCTCGTGTATTTCTGTGTCTTGCATCAGAATGCAGGGGTGCCTGACTAGCAATCGCAGCAGTCAGCAGTGCGAATTGCACGCACAAAATAAAATGGTGTGAGTATC
This sequence comes from Achlya hypogyna, assembly GCA_002081595.1. Lineage (NCBI taxonomy): Eukaryota > Oomycota > Saprolegniomycetes > Saprolegniales > Achlyaceae > Achlya > Achlya hypogyna. Next base: position 18,932 of record JNBR01002443.1, read on the forward strand.
AGTGTTACAGGTTGCTCCCATGCCTCTAATCGTCGGTCTTGCAGTTAAGAATTAACCTGACAACCGTCAGCAGGTTCGACGATTGCTATGGAATGGTGCTGGTCCAAAATCTGGCTCCGACGCAGCAAATTCAAGAATGCAAACTCAAATCAACCAATTTTCCCAGGACAACAAGCCACATGATCAATCCTTTCGGAACGACAATTTACGATGTTCACATTCACTACTACTTCGTTTGTATGTTGACAAACAAGCAAATCCTAAAGGGAAGGTTTTCGGTTGAGAGCAGTGGCTGGTTAAAAATGATGATTGAAAGTTGGACATTAGCCTAGCAGAGAATCTTGTCATTTGGGTCTCGGGCTTACATACGTAATTACCATAAACGTTAAGCTTTAAGAACTGCAACCTCGGGGGCACAGTGTGCGTCCAAGCTACATTGATGCACACGTAAACCTGGCCTCCTACAATCAAACCGAGCAACCAAAGATTGGATATCAACTGGTCTAGTGGTCAGCGGTCTTGTTTAGGGACGGGGCGAAACCAGTCATTTCGTGTCGTTCAGAACGATGAACCATCACCAACTCTTAAAATGTACAAATTGTCGTGTCTGTCAGTCCAAACGCACGCAACCTGAGTGACCTGTTTGAAATTTAAACGGCGGCATTTTGGGAGCTCGGCTCCTGCTCCAGGCATCTTCGTCGCAAATGCTGTGCATTCTCTTTTAGGCAATCTGCTCTGATACGAAGCAATCTGGTGCGACACCCCTGTCGCAGTGAAATAGAGAACAGCGCCAGTACGTTGCGTGCGTCTAGCCTACAAGTTGGGTGGCGTATCCGGTCGTTCGGATACGGGGCAGAAGCAATCAGTTGGTCGGCCAGGAGGAGCATGGGGCGCTCCAAGAAGTACCGGTACGGCAAGCCATCGTCGCGGCCATGCTACCACGTGACGATCGACTCGGACAACATGTGGAGCTGCCCAGGCGAGGCCTGCAACTTCCGCGCCGAGAAGTGGGGACTTCTATACTCCCACGTCGCTAACAAGCACGACTTCATCATCGACCAAAAGGTTGGCGGCCCCGCGCCGGTGTCCGTCTTCCAGCGGCCCGACAAGCAGTTTCAGTGCCCAAAGTGCCAGCTCCTTGCGGATACATGGCTCAAAGTATTGTTCCACATCAACGAAAACCACGTCGGCCTTGCGGTATGGGAGCCCGTCGTGGAGCTGGACTCGACGGAGCCCCACCAGCTCGAGACGTTCCAGTGCCCCGAAATGACGTGCGGGTTCGAGTCGGTCGACTGGCCCATGCTGCGGAAACACTGTCATGCGCGCCACCAACTCGACATCCTGCGCCAGGACTACGAACCCCCACCACCGAAGGATCCGTCCTTGTTCATCACCACTCCGCCACAGCCCAAAGACCAGCCCAAAGACCAGCCCAAAGACCAGCCCAAAGAAATCTCCTTAAAGCCCGAGCCGTCGTCTCCTGCAAAGCGCGTGGATGGAGACCTTGCCTGTCCTGTAAAGGAGTGCAGCTACTTGGCACCCACGATGCCCGACCTCATCGCTCATCTTAGCTTGGCTCACACCGACACTGGCACCAAGCAGACCCAGGTGCCGCCCACTAGCTCCAGCCCTGCGAAGCGCCGCAAGATTGCAGTTCCACGGTACCTCATGCTGCCGACCGGCGTCTTCGAGTGCCCGGCCAAACCCTCGTGCACACACGCGACGCTTAACTGGGCCAACTTCACGAAGCACGTCGGCGCCAAGCACAAAGGCGCCTTCAGCGTTCACCGGCCGCCGCGGAAGGGCACCGAGCTGAGCTGTCCGGAGGAAGGCTGTCCGTTCCCAAGCACAGCGTCGGTCGCGGCCGTGGCTGACCACTGCAGCGTTGCCCATGGCTACGCCACAGAGCACATGGTGCTGGTCGACGACGCGCCGCCCGAGGCGCTGCCAGAGCGCACGGTCGTGGGCGTCGCCGTCAAGGGCGCGCCTACCTTGCTGCAGTGCCCCGACTGCAGCTACCAAGCCATCCTCGTCGTACCATTTCGGCGCCACTGCAAGGAGGAGCACCGGTTCAAGGCGATTGTTGTGCGCCCACCGCCCGTAACCCCAGCCCCGCTGGTGCGAGCGGACCCGCCTAACGCCGCGCTCGCGGCCTCAGGCGCCCTGCGAATACTCGCGCCCGTCAAGGCAGGGCAAGAAGTCATCCTGAGCTGTCAGGACCTCGTCCGACCGCCGCCATAGACCTAAAATAACTAGTACGATACTCCTTGTAGCCTCTCGCCCACCGCGCTTGGCTACTAGCAGCCACGTGCGCCGCCGACTGGTGCTCTGTGTCCCCGCCACCATAGTTGCTGCGGCAGACGATCTTGGCCGGGCAGTTTGGTGTGGTGTCCGGATACGGTCCGGACGACCCGTCGGTCGTCGGCCATCAGATCCCGAGTCGCATCCGAGATGCCGCAGCGCGCGACTGTTGTGGGCGTGGACCTTAGCCCGGACGGCTACGGCTGTCCCGAGTGCAGCCGCCACTTTGACGCTTTCCACGGGCTTTACAACCATGTGCTGCAGCTACATGACTTTAGCGTCGAGCGCTCGCCTGCGAGCTATGCAACGGCGCTGCCGGTGTCCAGGAATGGCCACGCGAACTTTGAGTGCCCCGTGGACGACTGCGGCTACGAGCATGCCAAATGGTGGGTGATCCAAGCGCACACGGAGCAAACGCATCGTCTCGTGATCGTCAAAGCTGGGCCGGACGAGGTGGGTGACGCCGACGTCGGCGCAGGCGAGACGGCGACGATTCAAGTCGAGCGCGGCCCCAACCGCATGTTTCAATGCCCCAAACACAACTGCTCGTACATCACGGCCGAATGGAGCTCCATCAAGCGTCATGCGATGGCTCGCCATGAGATCGTCCTCGCACTTGCCCGCCCCGACGACGACGACGCAAACGACAACGGCCAAGCCGAGCGCCAGGCGCGTGTCAAACTCATGCTCTCTGCCCTCGCGAGCCACAGCCAGGTGCTTCCGGCCGAAAGCGAGTCGTCGTCCGAGGCCTCTTCGCCACTTCAACCCGACACGGCATCCTCAGTGACACCAGTGGCATCGCCGATGTCACCCTCGCTAACCTCCCCACCGCCACCAGCGCGCCTGTCGCCGCCACCGTCGCTCGCCGAAGCCACTTCCTCGGGTTTGCTGTCACCCATGCGCGCCTCTTCCGTCGGAAATGCGCCACCCGCAGCCACTCCGGCGCCGACGACGCCGGTGCGAACACAGCCGAGCCTATTGACGTTTTCGAAGGCGGCACCCGTTCAGCCGGCTTCAGCATCCACTTCGCCAAAGCCATTGACGCCTGTTCTAAAAGCCACAACTCCCGAGCCAAAGCCATCGACGCCCGTGCCAAAACCACCGACGCCCGTGCCAAAGCCATCGACGCCCGTGCCAAAGCCATCGACGCCCGTGCCAGCGCCCTCGACGACGTTGCAGGCGCCAACACCGGAGCCAAGCCGAAGCTCGTCGCCGTCTGCAGACGACGACTCTAGCGGTGGGTACGAGCACTGTCCGCCGCGGGCACCGACGCCACCGCGCAGGGTGCCAACAAGTCCGTTCCACAATATGCGGCGATCGGTGAATCCGACGCCTCCCCGGCGGAGCGAGGCCGCAACGTCTGTGGCTGTGTCGCCGCGGGGCCGCTCGGCGCGACGCTCGCTGGCAATTGTGTCGCCCGCGTACCGCGACGAGAGCAGCTCGACGTCTCCTCCGCCGCGGAAGCGCGTGAAGGCGGCGGCGAGTCCGTCGCCCGCAGACCCGTTCGAGTGCCCGGACGTGGCGTGCACCTACACGCACGAGGACTTCGACACGTTCCAGCAGCACTGCCGCCGCAAACACGGGCTGCAAATCGCGCGCACAGCCGACTCGAGCGACGAAAGCGACGAGAGCATCGCGCCACCGGCGGTGAAGCCTCGGGGCCGCCAGCCCAAGCCCAAGGCTAAAGCGGCCAAGACCAAGGCTCCGACGAAGCCGAAGAAGGCGCCGTCACCTCCATCGTCGCCCGAGGTGACGCTCTTCCGGCCAACGATCGCCGTGGCGAAGAACTCGGCGGGTGTCTTTGCGTGTCCGACGCCCCTGTGCACGTTCAAGAGTACGCCGTCGCTGGCTAAGCTGCAGACGCACTGCAAAGCGCGCCATTCGTACGACGTGCGGAAAGCCGAGGAGATCTCGCTGCCGCCGCTGGCATTGCCGCCCAAGCGGCCACAGGCCTCAAGCGTCTACGTGAACGGCCAGCTATTTCATAAGAAGAACGACCCCGTCTCGTACGTGCGCATTCTGCGCGCGATTGCACCAGGCAACGAGCTCATTCTGAACGTTCTCAAGTAACCACGTATTTAAGCGGCCGACCCGCACCAGCCATGGCACCGAGCGAACTCCGTAGCTAGTAGAACGTCGCTCTTAACACGATGCTTGTCTGGCAAACGCGAGACGCAGACAGGGATACGTCCTTTTGTTAAATACATAGAGGGACATCGACAAACGGGCAAAGCAAGCGCCCGAGTTTTACAGACTTACAGAACGGCCTCGAGGCCACGCGTGTGCACCGTCGAGCTTTGGGCATCTTCGGGGGCCTGGTCGGCGGTGGCGGGTTGGTCGCCAATGGGGGTGGTCGTCTTGGCCTCGTCCTGCGCGGGCGTCACAGTGGGGTCGTCGACAGGCGTGGCAACTTCGACGGCGTCCCACGTCGACTTAGCGCTCGCGGCTTCAGCAGTGTGAAAGCCGGATGCGTCTTCCATCGAAGGTGTGTTGAGAGCGTCCATGCTACGCTGGCGCTTTACGACAACGGCAGCGGCGACGGCAGCCACGAGGCCGACACACGCCCCAATGATGCCCCACGGTGCACCGTCGGTTGACGACGGAGCAGTCGAGTCGCCAGACGCAGCCACCGACACCGCGACCGGTGGCGCAGTCGTCTCACTCGCCACCGTCTCGTTGGCGGTCGTCGCGTTCGCAGGGGCGGGCGCCGAGCTGCCACGTGCGACCCGCAGCGCCTCGATCGCCTCGTTCAGCGTCTGGCGCTCCTTGTTGAGCTGATCCTGCTCCCGCTGCAGCTCCGCCCGCTCCTGGTCCATGGCGCGGAGTTCGCCTTGAATGCGCTCCTCATCGGGGACGGCGACTGGGCCCACCGACGGACTCGGGATCGCCGACGGAATAGGAGTCATTGATGTGCTCGAGGTGGTGGTCGGAGGCAGCGGTTGGCTGGTTGTTAGCGGCGGAGTAGTGCTGTACAACTGCTGGCGCTGGGCCTGCGCGATGACCTGCACGACGTCTTTGGAGATTTCTTGCGCAACTTTTTCTGAGATCGCGTGCGCAAGCTGCTGCTTCACCATGGCCTCGAGCCCCGGCGGCAGTTGCTGCTGCGGCTGTGCCACCACCGAGGACGCGAGAAGCGCCACAGCCAGCCACAACATCGGAGTCGGTCGCATGCTTCAGAGGGAGGGAAATGAAAGTATGGGCCCAAGACCAAGTTCAGTTGAGTAGGAGCATACAGTCGGCACCGCCTGCATCGAACGGCGCCGTTCTCCACATGCTTTGGCACAGCGCGCCACGCTCGTCAGGCATGCGCAACGGTGATTGGTCGGATCGCAACAGGATATTGGCAATGCGAGCATCTGATTGGCCGCGCCAGTTTGCCCTTGGCTCTGGACGTCGCTTGGATAGCCGGAGCCACCGCCTGCATGGCGCAGTTCCCAATTGACCATGCACCTCCTGCGCGTCTGCGCCATGCTACTTGCCGTCCTGAGCATCTACGAAGCCGGTGTCATCGCCAGCCCCAGCTTGCGCGCGAGCCAAAGTACGCTCTTTTATCAACGCGTCACTTCGGCGCTGGCAGCCTTATACGACGTGGCCACGCTCGGCCAGGCCACAAGCGAAGACGACTTGATGGGCTGCTAGCCCCGCTCGCTATGTATGGCACGCGCTGGCGAGTTTTGTGGATTACTAAATGTCTGTGTTCATCTTATGTGCTAACCTGTCGGTTAAGATGGTTGCCCGAATTGGAAAACCGCTTTGTCTTCCCTCTGGTAAATGCAAGATGGGGTTCTGTAAGACATTAGCGGATAGAACTAATCGTTCGACCTAAGCCAAATGGCCATGTTAAGCTGTTAAAGGTTTGCACTGTGTTGACCGTTTGTTTTTCACCATTGCCTTTGTGCACAGTCGACACAGTTAAGCACTGGATATCGACTTCGCCGGCCGGACGTCCTTAAAAAGACTCGTGGCCTTGCGCACTAGTGATGCAGCTACACAAGTTGTACTCTGCGTTAGACAGGACTATCAACTACGGAGTTGAGTGGGCTGTTTGCTCGTTTAACAGAGCCTGATCAACAAATATGGGTTCGGCAGGCCCATGCAGCGACAGATAAAAAGTTTATGCATTGCCCAAACGTGCCCCGTACAAAGGTTGCCGTATGCAACAGCAAATATGGTGGTTATCGACGGTTGTAGTACCAGTGGGAAAGGCTGAAACTCCCGGGTGGAGTTGCAAACGCGAGCCGCAGATGGCCATGGACGCTGTCGATGTGTTCATCGTCGTGGCGCCCACGCCGGCGATCGCAGCTAGCATATCGAGCCTCCTCGCACCAAGTACCTCAACGTCCTAAGATATGCGCTCACGAGGCAATTGTGTAGCGGTGGAAGCCTTGTCGTCGTCGCCGACAGCAGACGAAGTAAGCTTTAGATAGCTCTCTGCACTGAGTTTGAAGCCACGCTAGGTTCATCAAACGGCACTTGCCAGTCACCATGCGGTAAATACCCCACATCGTCGCGGCTACGAGCATTTATAGTGCTCGTGGGTGCTGAGAAGAAAGCCAAAGGACTTGGCCGCATTGTTGCCAGTGCCGCCCCATGCACCTGTACACAGCAGCACCTATAGCGACGCCAAGCTCATCCACCGTAGGACATGGCGCTCGAGCTTGAGGCTGCATACGAGCGGTGCCATGCCATGCAGATGGAATTCGACCAGTTCCAGCAAGACGTTCACGAGCTGCAAGCGCAGTATCTCAAGTACGTGCCGACGCCTTGGCTTCGCCGATTGGGCCGTAGAGTCTGCGAGGCGAATCAGCGGCTGCTCTGGGAGTACATCCCCGCGCACGACCCGACAATGGCCAGCTTCCCAAGCGTTGCCCATGACGTCGAGGAGAACGTACACATCATCGGCAAGTACATGATTCAGGCCACAATTGGCGAGGGCCAATACGCCTCCGTGTTCGCGTGCTGCGCGCGGGTCGACCCATCGTTAATCGCAGACCGCCAGCCGTCACCGCCACTGGCCGTGAAAGTCATCGACAAGAGCAAACTCACAGACGCCACCGCACTGCAGCGGGTACAGATGGAGCTCACCGCGCTGACGGACCCCGTGCTCCGGCACCCGAGCGTCCTCTTTTTGCGCGACGTTATCCACACGCCCAAGTATCTCTACTTGATCACCGATCGCGGCGGAAAAGATCTATTCGAGTACATCGGGCCGCACGAGAGTACGCGACACCATTAGCCTACGAGCGACCTCGTGGTCATGCGTAGATGGCATCTCGGAGGCAACGACGACGCCGCTGCTCTTCAAGATCGTGGACGCCATTCGGCACCTGCACGCCCACGGCTACTGCCATCGCGACCTCAAGCCGTAAGCTTCCGGTTGCCGGCGTCGAGTCCTTACTCGACGGCGTAGAGAAAACATTTTGTACGCGCCCGAGTCGGCGGGGGTCAAAGTCGTGGATTTTGGGCTGTGCACCAAGGTGTCGCGAGGCAGCTCCAAAAAACTCGGCGACTTTTGCGGCAGTCCGGGCTTCTTCGCGCCGGAAATCCTCCTGCATGAGACGTATGACGGCTTCAAGGCCGATGTCTGGAGCCTGGGGTGCATCTTGCTTGAGGTGCGCGGCGCGTCTCGCCGGACGCTGACGCTCCGCAATAGCTCGTGCTTGGCAATTCGTTCTTCCTTTCGATCTGGATGGCCGCTTACCACCTCGACGTGCTCGGCGACCGGAGCCTCTTCCGACAGACGGTGCACCAAGTGGAACTAGGGTGGTAGCTATGGTCTGACAGCGAGTAGAACTTAGCCAAGATGGCGGAGGCGCTCCGCGGTCCATCCATGCAACTGTACTCAGACGCAATCAAAGACTTGCTTCTGTGCATGCTCGTGGAGAACCCCAAGGAGCGCTTGAGCATCGCCGACGTGTACGACCACGCGCTCTTCGAGCCGCAGCGGCGGCAGCTCAAGAAGCCTCTCGTCAAGAGTGTGAGCGCGTCACCCGAGCGCAAGCCTGCGGACGTCGGACCGCGCCTCATGGTGCAAGGCCACGTGCACATCCACCCGATGAGCCATCCGCCGTCACCACCGCGCCCGCGGTCTGAGGAGCACCCGCCGAGCGGCAAAGTCGTCCTGCCGGCTATAGGTGCCAAGAGCAGCCCCGAGAAACCGCGCTGATCGAGGCCGCAGCTAATATTATGAAATGGAACAAAGGTCTTAAAGCCCCATCATCTGCATCACGAAAACGCGCATCTCGTCGCGGCTCAGGCGGTTGTCGTGGTTCTTGTCAAACTCGTCGAAGCATGTGTCGAAGGCGAGTGGGTCGGCGGCGGAGCCCATGGCCTCGGCCATCGCCTGGAGGAACGGACGCGCCTCTTCGCGGTCGAGGTACCCGTTGTTGTCCGTGTCGAATGTGCTCCAGATATCGTTGAGGCACTTCTCCACGGCGGCTTGCACGTCAGTCATGATGCTGAGCGAATTAGAAAGTGTCGCCTATCAGTTGCTGGCATTTTAAAAAACGTCATTAAAAGAATTGAAGTTTTTTTTTAATAACAGACGACGACTGATATGTCGACGGATTGTCGTCGTTCCTCCGGGGCAATTTCAACCGCCAACGATCGATGCCGAAAGCTGCCAAGTCGGTGTCGAGTTCGTTTTGCCGAGAGATGAATGGATTGTATTTGCGCGTAGGTTAATCTCCGCCGTGCGACTGTATGCGCCTGAAGATGCAGCAGTGCAGATCTTATGTGCCCGACGGAATCGCCAGGTGCATTTCATCCAGGCTTTTAAAGTTCATCTACCTCGGCTTTGCTTCGAGAGCTACTGGATCTAACTTTGATGACAAGGAATTTCCCACTTGGTTCTTGAAGAGATGACGGAGGAAAGCGTCAACACTTCTACACACTACAAGTGAAGTTGCTATAGCACGGAATTTTCAACATCGAACAAAACAACGCCGCCATACTTTTCAGTGTGCCAGCGTCACATTTGCCATGCAGCTTGCCGTGCGAGGTCTCTACGCTACCCTCAACTTTGGTCTCCATCGTCTACTTTGCAAATGATCGACGCATCCAACTTCTGCTGTTCCCGCAGCCAACCATTCATTACCACCATATTTTCCACCAATCGTCGCTGCATTTCATCCTTTCAACCAATCATCGATTACTATTCACATTATTTTTGTCCAATATTTGATCTTCTTCGACTTGATTGGCCAATACGCAAGGTGCATATATTGACCAATCCGATATCGCGGTGTCTATCAACACTTGATATTCAAGGCGCATTACATTATCAATCACTTGGGGCAGGCGTTCTCGATCGCCTTCTTGAGCTCGTCGACGCGGTCGGCGGCGATGCCAAAGTGCATGGGCGTGGGCACACCATCGATCACGAGCCCGAGCGTCACCGCCTTCTTGTTGGGCGTCACAGTAACCACGAGGCCTTTGTACAGCGCGGCATTGATCATGATCTTGCCGATTGAGTTGCGCGAGAGGATCCTAGGAGGTGTGAGAACGGACTGGCGGGCGTCGCGTACCGCGCAGCCTTGGTGCTCTTGTTCTGGAGGATTTTGAACGGGTGCGCGCCGATATCGGCCCAGCGCTTTTCCTCCTTCTTGAGCTGACGAATCCGCACAGCGTCGGCCTCGAAGACCACGTCCTCGTCCGCCTCGGACGCCGACTATGCTCGGGATCAGCGGTGCAACGGTCATCACCATACCTTGATGATGACGGTGGCTTCTTCGCGGCCGATGTTCTCGTCGTCCTCGTCCTCGGCCTCCGCCGTCGCGGGCGCTTTGGCGGGCAGGTTGAATGCGAAGCCCGTCGAGGCCGCCGCCGGAGCTGAACCGCCGAACGAAAAGGCAGCCGGCGGCTCGCTGAAGCTAGAGGTTGGCGCTGGCGTTGCGCCGAACGAAAAGCCCGACGATGTGGGCTTGGAGGCCGGGGCGGCACCGAAGCTGAACCCGCTGCTGGCAGGCTTGGCCGGGCTCGACGTCGTTGCGTCTGTCGGCTTGGCACCAAAGCTAAACCCGCTGCTAGCAGGCTTAGCTGGGCTTGACGTCGTATCAGCTGTCTTGGCACCAAACGAGAACCCGCTGCTAGCAGGCTTTGCCGGGCTCGAGGTCGTTACAGCTTCAGTCGGCTTGGCACCAAAGCTAAACCCACTGCTAGCAGGCTTGGCCGGGCTTGAAGTCGAATCTGCCGTCTTGGTACCGAAGCTGAACCCGGTGCTAGCAGGTTTGGCCGGGCTCGACGTTGTTGCGTCAGTCGGCTTAGCACCAAACGAGAACCCCGACGAGGCTGCGAGCTCCGAGTTCTTGGAACCAAAGCTAAAGCCGGTCGACGTCGAGGGTTTGGCAGGGCTCGCGGTTGTCGACGGCGCGCCAAAAGAGAATCCCGTGGTGGTGCTTGCCGACGAGGCGCCGCCGAAGGAAAAAGGCGCGGCCTTGGCGCCGCCGCTGGGCAGGCCGAAGTTAAAGTCCGCGGCGGGCTTGGTCGTCGAGCTCTTGGTGGAGGCCACGGTCTTAGCCGGCGCGTGCAGCTCGAGCACCTTGGCCTCGATGTCGTGGGCGTGGCGAATGTAGTCTTGCACAGCGCTGGTCCAGAACGCCATGGGGTTTTCGACCACTTGCTGACTCACAAAGGCGAAAAACTCTTTGTTGAGGACCTCCATACAGACGCCGACAGCGGCTTCGCGAGACTGCCCGGACGTCTTGGCCTTGATCCAGTCGATTGAGAGTGGGGTGTGCGATACAACAGCCTTGGGCGCCGGTGCAGCAATAGGTGCCGGGGTTACGGCTGGTGTGGGAGATGCGGTGGGGGCAGCTGCAACGTTTGGCGCCGCTGTCGGGTTTGTTAGACCTGTGAAGCCGCTGAAAGGGTTGGCCGCAGGCGCCGTCGGCTGCGTAAGACCCGTAAAGCCACTGAAGGGGTTCGACGAAGGCGCCTACCCGACCGTTGGCTTCCTGCAACGACGGATTGCAAACGTACCGAGGGTGCTGCCGCAGGAGCCGCCCGCTTGGCTTTGGGCTTGACGATGCGCCGCTTGGAGATTTCGGATTCGGATGCACGTGCCATGCCAAAGCCGACGACTGTGTTGTCTTCACGCGGGTCGCGGTCCTCTTCGGCCTCGTACTCTTCCCGGCGCATCTGCCCATTTTCGTTCCGGCGCTTGGACATGACTACTGGTTGCCGCCGCTTCTTTTCAATTGCAAAAAAAACAAGGCCATCGACTACAACAAGCGACTAACTAAATATTATGTCCCAAATCTTGTTTGTCCCGCCGAATTTGCCCCAAACCCCAGCGGGTCGATTCATAATTTACGGTTCGACTAAACACCTTCGACTAACTTTATCCGGATATATAACCGGATAGGCAAAACAAGATTGGCGATAAGATCGGGATGGCGGCACCAACGGTCGCGGCCTCGCCGTGCTTCCATGTCATGTGCACGGGGCAGATTCAGGCCATCAGCGTGAGTGGCTGACGGCTAGAGGAGATTCAACCTCATACACTACCCTGCGTACGTAGTACGAGGGGATCGACAACCTCTACTGCAAGTACGCCGTCACATTTGGACCTGACTGGCAACTCGAGCATGTACGTCCAGGACCAAGCGCATCACGGGCTTGACACATGGGCATAGGGCGTTGACTCAGGTCTCTCTCAGATCGGCTACCGAGGTCCCGCGGGTCGCGACATCGTCTTAAACTTCCCTCTGGACATGACGTTCAAGACGACGAACCCTTACGGCTGGCCGCGCCTTGTGCTGAGCGTACGATCTGAAGTCTGCCAAGCGCTGTGCACACGGCGTAGGTCTACGGCATGGACGCGCTGGGACGCGACGTCATCCGCGGCTACGGCTCCGTGCTGGTGCCGGTCGCGGCAGGGAAGCACGTGAAGCGCGTTCCCCTCTTCAAGCCACAGTCCTCAAGCAAGCTGCAGAGCTTTATCGCTTGGCTCTCAGCGTCTCCACCAGAGGTATTGCTTGTGCTCCGGCAAGTGCTGCATGGAATCGTAGTTCTTCGACCCCAAGTTTATTGCGCAGGGCGAAGGACGCGAACTCACTCGGGTGTCTTCACAAGGCGTAGCGACCGTAGAGTTTAACATTGTGCTGCACGGATTTCAGCAACACGGCTACGTCTTTGCCGCCTGACGCGGCTCCGTGGATGGATAAAGTAACCAGATATACTATCGTGCGCTTCCTGTGGGCTCTGCGATCTCTGGCTATTTGTAGCTTCCTAATGCTACCCTGGAGACTGGGTGGCGGTCCTTGATTGAACGCTGCGACGAAGACGGCATTTCCGAGTGTGTTGAGCGTAGAATGACGACCAATTGACTCCAAACACAAGGTGTCTGGCCCTTCAAGTGGCCTCTCGCTCTAAAGCGCCAGCTCCGGTATACGAGGCTTGAGGCGCAGATCCTTAGTCCCTCTTTGACACGTCTCTATCAATCCGCATGCATCGAATACCCCATGTGCACTTAGCACTCAGTAGTCAATCATGAAGGGAGAGCGGCAATTGAGAGCGTTTCGCGGCGAGTTGGACGCACGTCGCACGAAAGTTGTGGTGCGAGACGTGGCATCTCCAAAAGCCACCCGAGACAGCAGATGCGCGCCATGCTAGGACCTTAACGGCGGCAGAGAGATCGACAGCATGCGGTTCGCCTCGTTGTCAACCCCGTTCGAGGTTCCACTCCACCCATCGTTCACACATACTACCTTACGTCGTGCGTGCCTCCTCACGCCGGTGCCTCTACGCACTCGCATCGTGGCAGGCACCGCTGGGCGCATGGGCAGGACGAGCTTGAGGATCTTCCCCGGTGTCGCAGGCAGCAAAAAAGAGACACCAACTTCACCCCGGGAATCTTCTCGCAGCTGGTGGCCGGATCCGGTTACCAGTCGACTCAACCTTTTTGACCAATGCAAGGGCGTGGCTCGGAAAATGGCGAAGGTGATTGGCTATAAATATCCGGCAGCGCACCAATAAATCCCTCCCCAAACCCACATTCGAATATTTCCGCAACCGAAGAGATGGCCCGAGCCGTAGGCGCCGCGAAGCCGTGGACGGCATGCCTCATGCACGTGGTGGCCTGTAGGACAACAAGAGAAAGCGCGATGAGCATGCTGACTCTGAGGAAGAGCATAACCATGCTGCTGGCCATGGATCCGGCGACGAATCGGAGACGTCGGATGAAGAGAAACCCTTGAAGCCCGTGCCAGAGGCTTCGACGCGCAAGGAGCTCAAGGAAGGTGCGTTGTTGGTGCCTATAAAATCAATGATGCTCATGGCCTGATCGTAGGTGAACCGGGCTCGCTCACGGGCCGGCCTTTGCGGTTGTTTGCTGATGGCATTTTTGACCTGTTCCATTTTGGCCATGCACGCGCGCTGCAACAATGCAAGCAAGCGTACCCTAATGTGTACCTGCTCGTGGGCTGCTGCAATGACGAGATGACGCACCGCCTGAAGGGCCGAACGGTCATGAGCGAGAACGAACGATATGAATCTCTGCGCCACTGCAAGTGGGTCGATGAAGTCATCGAGGGCTCGCCGTGGGTGCTTACCGACGAATTCCTCGAGAAGCATAACATCGACTACGTCTGCCACGATGCCATCCCGTACACGGACTCGAGCGGTCAGAGCGGTGACGGCGGTACGCTCTTCCTTCCATGCCACAAGGGTTACTCATCATATTCCCGGTAGGCGATGTGTATGCGCACATCAAGGCAATTGGCAAGTTCCATGAAACGCAGCGTACCGATGGCATCTCTACGAGCGACCTCATCATTCGCATCATCAGCGAGTACGACACGTTCATTCGTCGCAACCTGCAGCGCGGCTACTCGGGCAAAGAAATGAACGTGCCCTTCATGAAGGAGAAAGCCATCAAGCTTGACATGGCCATGGACAAGGTCAAGCACGACATCGAAGACTACTTCCACAAGGTCTTTGGCAAGGCCGACGACGTCCAGCACTCGTTCCTGAACCTGTTCTCCAAGGAAGGCGCCCTGGTACGTCTTCGGGACGCGCGAACTGGGAGCTCACATGAACTTGTAGCGCACGTCCCTCCGGAAACGGCGAAAGATTCTCCGCGAGAGCCTCGCCGACATGGCGCGCGAAGGTCTGTGCTGAGCGCGACGTTTGGATTGGTCGAAACTTATATAAATATCACCCGCATCCGTGTCAGCGATTGGCGCGTTTTTAACCAATCTCTGCCCGACACGAGATTGGCGGTGATTGGTCCATTAGTAGCCAATGGAACCACTCCATTTAAGAACCAGGAGGGAAACATCTCAATGTGTCCAACTTCAGCAATGTCACACTGTGTGAAAAATTCACACTAAGTTTGACTATTTTTACCGTCATTGCATTCGGGTCGGAAACAGCCATGAAATACTGTTCAAGTCATTTGCATTAGCAGGTATATTACCCAGGTGTCTGTAGTCCATCATGGTGTCAATTTAAATGACCGATTTGTGGACGGCAATGATGATCCGAGCTGAATCAATCGGCAATCCCATCCACCCCTTAGGTAATATTGATATAGCTGGATCGATCTCGACAGTGGATTCATTATAATGGAGCGTTGCCCTCGTGCCGTGCTGACCCTTGTGGATCGCTGCGAGCACATCACTGGAAGGACCATTGCAAACTATTACAGTACGACGACACCGACGAGGCTGCACACAAAAGCTACAAAGGGGAGCAAATCTGCTCTTCCGTTGCGTCCAGCGCTGTAGAGGGATCACCGTAATTTCCTGCAACACGATGTCTTCGAGTCGAGTTAAGCGTCTGGTACAAATGGAAGCGTGGTGCTGCTGTTGGCGCCATGTCGATAATGCCCCCGGATAGACGGGAGGTACACCGCGAATGGCACTTAACCCCATAAATCACGGCGTCAACCTTGGCTAATCCCTATGCTTGGTATATTTTGAGGTCCAGACAATCGCTCTTCAACGACTCAAGAACACTTAAATATCAAACGTTTCCTGGACTTCGTTTACCCTTGAACATGGCCCGCAACCACCTTGTTGCGGGCTTGAACCATTTGGTGTGGTTGGCTGGACCATAGACTAATGAGCCACGTCGATGCCGAATGCAGCGCCTGCTGTCGAAAACGCTAGCCTCGGTCGTGACATCAGACGCGGTGGAAGCCTCGGCTCGAGTACTGCGCTTGGCGACATTGTGGGAGCGCATAGAGTGACAGGCGTCGAGTGGGTCGTACAGGTACGAGAGATCGAGCATGAGCGAATTGCGCGCTGAAGAAGTGCCGCAGACATTCGACCAACGGACGTCGCTCGCGTCAAACAAGACAACACCGTTAGGCTGGTCGCCCCGTGTGGTGTTCATAGATGGCCAGGGAAAATTGAAAACTACGAGGACGCGTTATTGAAGTGTTACGCACTAAGGTCCAGCCCCGTGTGTTCAGCGGCCGCGATCACTGGAAAGGATTCACGCCAAGTTACCGGCCCTCGCGGTCCAGTTGCGGCAAGCTGCCTCGTACAATCGATCACCATACACAGTTAATTGAAGGAATGCTGACTTGCAGTTCACCCATGAATTGAAAAGTCCTTCCAAAATCGGTGGTCTCAACTATCAATATTTATGGTGAAGGTGCTCAGGAGAAGGGCGACACCCTCCAACGAGTTTTTGCTGCTTGGCACCACATCGCCCTGCTAACACTCGTAAGAGTAACTAGCCTAGACCGACATGCACTTTTGCAGGCCTGACGCTTGTATCTTAACGAATGCCAGGCTTCAATGTGGCCGGAAGGCAATCTGAGTGCAGATCGTTGTGTCGTTCTGGTGTGCTGCCGGTGAAATACATCGTTTCAAGAGGTAAAACCACAAGGAGCAGGCAGTGAATGTGTGCTATGAGCGACTGTTTGGGCTTAAGAAGGCACGTGCAATGCAATTTACTTTTTAGCTTTGTTCAGCGTCTTGAACTCCGCCATGAGCTACAAGTTCGTAATACGACCCGTACCTTCCGTCGTCACACTGAGCATGAATGGCGAAATAATTTCAGAACAACGCACGCGCCTACCCTAGACGACCACTCATTCTCCGCTGCAAGGCGTTCCTACCGTTCTCTCCAATGGGGGGCGTTCGACTCCAATGTCCCATCTACAGCCATGATCTGCACTACCACAGAGCTACAATGCCACCACGTTTCCAAGTGAAGCCATACCAACTACTACAGTAGTAGTGCCCAAAGGCAGTCATTAGCCAACAGCGCAATTTAGCAATTACTACGTAGTACAAGCCATCTTACAATGAGAGGACTCCGTGTAGGAGTGAATGGTGCGCCGGTGTGCGATCCACCGGCGTGATCTGCAAGTGCATTTTCGCGCCTTGTCTACAAATGAGCGTCGCAATAGAAGGAACCTCCTCCCGTGGGGTTGACCGTCAAGACGCACGTGCCGCTTTGGTCGATCGAACCTGTGATCGTGTAGCGCTGGCGGCCATCGGGGGCTGGCGACAGGCCGCCGTTTTGACCCGGCGGGTACGGGCAGTCATTCCACTTGACGCCACAATTTTGGTCCAAGCTAAGGTTGTAGCAGTAGTTGTCCGCCGTGTGGTTGTCCCATGCACACGTGCCAGCATATGTGCACTTGGCAAAGACGTTTTCCTGGATGCCGAGCGTATAGTAGCCACCGAAAGGTCCGACGACCGTGGACGAACCGGTGGTGAGGTCACCGCGACCGCTGCCCGTGAACCAGGTGAGCGTCTTTGCCGTGTAAATGCACACTTTCGGGAGGTTGTTGACGATTTTCACGCTGCCACCCCAAAGGCCCACGCCGTTGTTGTTCGGCTTGCCGCTACCGCCAGACCCGGGGGCCGGAGCTGGCGCTTGCGTCGGCACCGCGGTTGGTGCAGCAGTGGGAGCTTGCGTTGGCGCAGAGGTTGGGGCGGCTTGTGTTGGCTTCGCAGTTGGGGCAGCAGTGGGTGCAGCTGTGGGGGCCGCAGTGGGTGCAGCCGTAGGGGCTGCAGTGGGGGCCGCAGTGGGGGCCGCTGTCGCCATCGTCAGTGCTGGTGTCGTCACCGACGTGACGGGGTGGGCAGCTGCGCTCTCATATTCGGGTGTCAACCACGAACCATCATCGATGAGTTTGTCGTTGGTAGTTGTTGCATTCGGCATCGGCGTAACAGTGGTTGGAACTGGCGTGAATCCTACGGCAATTGCGTCAATCTCTGCACCAAGAAGCCGCGGAAACAACCGCCGGGCGCTGGCTCGTTGTTCAGTGTGCCCGTGGAGCCGACGGAGGTCTCGCCATTGGCCGCCGACGTCGCTTGGGGCTTTTGGGGTGTCACAGCCTGGTGGCATGTAAAAATGGTGGGACAACTGAGGAGTGGCGTACGTTGCCTGTACTGGCACTCGACGACGAGCTTGTGGCAGCGTATGCGACGACGCCGATAACGGCGACAGCAGCAATGCCGCAGCCGGCCATGATAAGCGTGCGCTTCTTGCGCTGAAAGAAAGTTGCGTCATCGTCCTTGTCCTGCAACACAGGCGTGGCCATCAATGCCGGCGAAAGCGGCGAGTCGTGAACAAATGAGCCCATGGGGCGATATTTACGAATGACACCCGCGGAGCGCCACTCAATGATGGTGCACCCGTGTTACGATTCATGTAACAAACGTAATAAAACGTATTACTTGCTAGGCGGATGCACTCCATTGCTAAATGTACCGGCATCGGTCAGCACCCCCTACCCGCCGTTGTCACCAAGTGCTAGGGCGCGATAGGATGTAAGGATAAAGGCTTCATCGAGGTAATAACCAGCTATAATCTGCAGGAGTTCGCTAGTGATAGGGCTTGGGACAAGACATTGTGTGCGTGTGTGTCGCTGTAATTTGCAGTGCATCAACCCTTCTATCACTTTTTCCACCAATTAAAAAGCACTTTTACATCAAGATCTTAAATAACACGCTGGGGATTGGTCAAATAGATGATAGATTTTTGGGTGCCACAATCGTTCACAGCGGACAGGGTCAATATTTTTCCAGTTGGGTTTTTCCTCCGAGTCGTCGTGACGGGAGCCCCACCTTTTAATATTATCTCTCAGCTCTTGAACCCGTATCATGAGCTCTCAGAGAGATCTCATTTTAGACTGTAATGTGTGAATTTACCCTCTGGTTAGAACAATGCCGACTTGCGGCGGGAAATAGATAGCCAAGGCCAAGACTTTTGAGGTTCCCTAGTAGTACATTTTTGCTTAAGCGACTTTCCCTGGGCTGCCGGGTAATATGCACATCCTAGTTAGTTCTTGGCAAACCAATCCAACACTGATTTATCCATATCCGTTTTCTTCCAAATTAATAAACAGCCGCAGACGCGTTCAATAGCTTAAGCGCGTCATATATCGGCCACGTAAGTTCTCGGAAACGAAAGATTTGTCAAAACGCCATTAATTGCGACTGGGAAATCGTATCCCTTTACAATGACAAGAACCTTTGTCCGATGCACCCGATGCCGAAGGATATCAGAGATGTCGCCAAGTTTGGCATCTTGTACACAGTCGCCCTTAGAGTCCTGAAGCAAACCATCGAGAACGACGACCGTCACGCCATGCCCGCAGTGCACGAGCAGAGGACTTACATGATCACGTATCCATCCACTGCAGGTAAAACATAAGTGCCGTTGCATATCAAGTTTGTTCGCAACACGAGTTCGCGGTAAAAGAAAGCAGCTCGTGCAAACTTCACACTGCCCGCGGCTTCAGGAAAGGTTTCGTGGTCGACACAAAACGAGGAAGTAAAAACGAAACCGAGGATTCCATGAATCAAGGAAATGGGGGCTGTTGTTTTCTATATCTAAATGACATTGAAGTGTGATCTGATTTGTTGAAAGCATTACCATTGGTTCAATGGGGTGCCAAGGGTCAATTTATCCGTCATTGAAATCATCAATTGTTATTTCACATTTCTTGTCCAACTTATCAATCTATGTGGAATTTGACAGAGATGGGAAGTCTTTCAGAAATCGAGAGCAGCACCAATTTATTCACCGAAATTTTTTTCCAGAATCGATCTGAAAGTCAAAACTTCAAATTTAATGAAACCATCGGTTTCGCTTTCACTGCCCTGTTTGCTTCAGCAAGAGAAACTTTGCCAATTTGAAGCAGTATAGTGACCATGTTGCACGTACAACACGCGTGTTATGGCAACATAAATTTAAGTGCGCTGGGTATTTTTCGACATTTTTGTTTTGAAGTGAGAACATACCGCGATGTTCGGTTAGTAGATTTTGGTCCAAGTATATCGATGGGTATTTTCAATTTTTTGCAGCGTCGTGTTGGTGTCATACATCATCGGCATCTCACCAGTTTTTATCTGTGCTAGCGAGCTACGTCCAGAAACTAGTTGACGGGTAACCCAACACGCATTTGAGCGAGAAAAGGCAACCAAATTTCGATTTCCTTAATCTTTAATCTCCAATTGGTTCGGCATACTTGCAACAGGTTTTCAGCATACGGTATGCTCAAAACAGTATACAAAAACCTATATTAAAGCAAACGTGCATGCACGTCGGAAATATGATCAAGGTAGACAATGCATAAACCAAATGCCGTGTTAGCTTTATGTACACCTTTGTGTGTCCGGGTCGTCGCTCGCGTCGAAGCTTTCGCTCTCGCTCTCATCCGAGCTGCTGGCAGTGGACGCTGCTTGTCTTCGGCGCCTTGGTTGCGCACGAGAAGGCTGCGAGACGTCTCGGTCGTCTCCATACCGTTGGTCCATTGGACCACAAAGCTGCGCTTGTGGCCGGCGCCGGTCATCCTTGTCACCTTGCCACTGACTCTCTTGGCGCCCTTCTTCCGTTGCGAGACCCCTGTACCAATGAGGATGGCCTTTCCCATCCTGGCACCTATCTTTGTGTGTCGCTTGGTACCGGTACTGGTACAAAATACCATACACTTGATGCAGAACGTTGTGGCCATGCCGTCCACTTCGCACGGCCGAAGCTCGGGCACCACCAATCCGTTGGGCCAGATTCTTCGTTTCGTGGGCCATTTGAATCAAGTGCTTTGCATCCCATTCAATCAGAAGCCCCAAAACAGCAACGTGTCCGCTCAAAGGTATGGGTGAACTTGAGCATACCGGTACGCTGGAAAGCATACCGGTATGCTCATTGGAGATTGGAAATTAAGCATAATATGTAGTGTTTTAATTCGCCAATATTACGACCGTGAAGACGGTTGCTTGC
Organism: Achlya hypogyna; assembly: GCA_002081595.1. NCBI lineage: Eukaryota > Oomycota > Saprolegniomycetes > Saprolegniales > Achlyaceae > Achlya > Achlya hypogyna. The sequence goes on from JNBR01002443.1 coordinate 39,425, forward strand.
GGCGAGTGCGTAAGCGCAATTTGTACGAACCGATGATCAATTCCAAGATTTTACGAAAGACTATGTATAATATGTACTCGTCACTTTGTAAATTAGCTTTAAAATTTGCAGGCCATCTAATGCGGCTTGACTGAGTCATTGCACACGCATCGCACGGTACTTATCGCAAAACCATTCATTCACTTGCCGAGAACGTCACATATAATTGGATATTTTAAATCTAGTAAAAAAGTGGTGGATTGAATCACAACGAACATTCGAGGTTGCCGTAGTCTGCTCCGTGGCAACTCGGGTGTTCAGACGTGCGACGCGCTGCGAGGTGTATGTGTGCACATGGGTTGGCTCCCATGGTTACGGCGTGTACGCGAGCCATGTTCGCATCCGTTCAGCACAGCACCCATGTCAAAGCTTCAATCCGCAACTTGCGGCTTGAAGCCCACAATCTCTGCTTCTGCGTCTGTTGGTTGGGCTTTTTCGACCATGCGGCGCCGTCACTCGTCGCTTCGAGTGGCCCCCCACCATCGCTGTCAGGATTGCCTTTTAGTTACACTATCGCGATCAGTTCCATGGGGTGGTAATTGTGACAGGATTGCACCCAAATATCTTTCAAGTGTACGACAGCACCAGCTCACCATCAATCGCACCACTTGATCGTCGTCAACATTGTGATTAATGTGAATTAAAGTTTACCACAAGGTAACAGGAGAACCTCGTGACGAAGACAGGGCTTTGATATACCTCTTCTTGTCATCCTGTATTTTATTATCTTATCTAGTACACGATGCGCAGCATGTGGGTGAGGTTGCCTTTCTTTGTCCCCTTGACCCCCACCTCATGCAGCTCGATGACTGCACTGTTCGTTGTATTGATACACGTACAAAACTCGGATAAGAGATGTATACAAAACCAAGCTGTAAAGTGAGCTGCATCAAAATGTGTAATGCACGTAGTTTCTTTCTTTGCTCGTTAAGGTAGAATTGGTCGCTAGTAGGTAAACATTTTCCACTCTAAAATGTGTCTTCATTCGCAAAATACTAATATTACATCGCGACTTGCCGTCTACGTGTGCATTCGGAATAGTTGAGAATTTGTGTTTTACTCTGTAGTCGATTTGAAGACTGCCTCCAAGTGCAAGCCTGTTCAACCTGTACTGAAATAAAGTAATTCAACAATGCAGAGGGATACTTTATCCAAGTGTACGTCGGCAGTGAATTTCACGTGGATTTTGGACCTGTCGCAGTCCTGAGTTCACTTTGGACAGACTGTTTACAGACCTTGTGGATCGTCAACAGGACACGCGAGGGCCAGTTGATGGCATTCAGTTTCCAAATTGCCATGAACACTCGCAGTAAGACTGGTCGCTTGAAGAAGGCGAGCTCCCGACGCAAAATTATCCTCTTCCACCCCGACGATATCACCACGAAGGACGCATATGCTGCTGTGGACCTCGAAAACTTGTACGACTTAACAATGTCGGCGCGGCCCCCCGCCGCGCCTACCGCACTGCGCGCAAGCCATTGCGCGACAGACGTCATGGACCTCGAGGACGATCGCGGCCAGATATCCATTTGTCAAGATGACTTTGACATGCTCGACCCAGAGGACTGTCCAATTCTGGAGGACGAAGTGTTCTCCTCCAGACGAAACAGACGCCTGCGGCGCCGTGGCGTCGTACCTTCGTTTTTCCAGCGTATATTTGCACGACACAACGCCCTCTGGTGAACCCTGCACTCTTTTTCCATAGGCAGAAAAAGAACATTAATTTATATAAGTTATGAAGCACTTGATCATTCGCCCTCGCGTCGTGGAATAAGTTTGGTCAATTGAAGCTTGTGCCAAAGCCGCGCTAGGTTTAACTTCCATTTGTCGCCAAGACACAACGGCTCCTGCATTACAGGGCAGTCGTCAGCTACTGCCACGAGATCGAAATCAGAATCTTCCGTAAGGTTGCTACTGCCCCGTCGCCGCTTCGGTTTCTCGTGCAGACTTGAGCGGCTTGGGTATGATGTGTCGGCAGTATGGATTTTGCCCACGACAAGGGATGCAGCGCGGGGACGGTAGTGCGGGTTGTACTGTACGTCGTCAGGGTGATATAGCATGATCCCCTGCTTCGGGGGCTTGGAGGGGAGACTCATTCCCCAAGGACAGTCAACAATGCACAATGAAGCTAAACTGGGGGATAGCCAAAGGGAGAGGCGACCACCAGCTCTGCGATCCTCGTGTCCCGGTGTATCAAGCTACGAAACACTGTCACGTACCTCAAATGCGTGTTTTATCTGCAACACCGCTTCCCCAGCAGGGGCTGCGCTTTCTCGCTTCTACGTACTTGCAGCCACCACAGGGCAAATGAACAATCGCAATGGATTGGGCACTACAGCACTACGCTCATTCCATGCTTCGACAGACTAAGAACCCCACCAATGAGTAACCTTGTCGACCCATATTCTGGTCAATACCAGGCCCAAGATGCGTGCATGACCTGGCCAGGCCACAGGCGAGGACGATAATTCGGGCACTAAAGTTTTAATTTTAAAGAATCGATTTTGGATCTTTTGCATAGAAAACCAACGCCTCTGAAATTGAATAACGTTTGATGGGTTATGTAATATAAGAGGTTTGGAGCCAGCCAATGGCTTACTGGTTGGCTCACAGTAGGTTTCCCCCTCCGAAAACAAGATGGATGACGAGTACGACCACGATGCCGCCATGGATGACGTCGATGATGTGAACGAGGAGCAAGAAGAGATGGAGAACTTCGAGGAGATGGAGGATGGAGGCGATCATGACGACCGCATCGCGCTCATGGACGAATCCGAAAAGCAGCCCAACGCCAACCGCATCACCACTCGGTACATGACCAAATACGAACGCGCGCGCGTCCTCGGCACGCGTGCGCTTCAAATCAGCATGAACGCGCCGGTCATGGTCGACATTGAAGGCGAGACCGACCCGCTCAAGATCGCCATGAAGGAACTGAGCCAGCGCAAGATCCCGATCATCATCCGCCGGTACCTTCCTGACGGCTCGTACGAAGACTGGTCCATCGACGAACTCATTATTGAATAATTCATTTGCATCTTGCACGCTATTCGTGTTCTTCATTCGTGCAACTTCGCTCAAGGAGACAATGCCAACAAAAAGACCCCAACCATCGAGTAGAGCAGCGCGTTGGATTATGGAGGTTATTATGGACACTAGATTGGACGGCGTATAGCTCCGGGGTACGAGGCCCTTAGTGGACCGTGCTCTGGAATCCGCAGGTGGTGCCATAGTAGCCTGGGAAGCATTGACAGTCGCCCGTGGTGTAGTCGCACGTGCCGCGTCCGCCGCAGTCGCGTCCCTGCGTAGAGCCGTGTCCGAGGAGCACATCGGCTGCACTTGGGCATTCCTTTAGAGAGCAATCGGGGCCGCGATATCCCTGGTCGCACACACATCCCATTTGCTTGTACGAATCCCACGCGTTGGCATACGACTTGGAGCTGGGGCCGTACTGGACGATGCTCTTGAGCGAGAGGCAGACGCCATGGTGGTTGCATGCATTGGGGCAACTCGTACGATCACAGGCCTTGCCTTCGTATCCAGGAAAGCATTGACACACGCCCGTGGTGTAATCACAAAGGCCGCGGTTGGAGCATTCGACGAGAGCGTGCGCCGTGTTTTTGGCAGTCGGTACGTCGACGAACGCGGCACCACGTGGGCACGTACGCAACGAGCAGTCGGCGCCTGTGAACATGGGTTGGTTCGGGTCGGAAGTATCATCCTGGCGCAAGTAGCACGTGCACTTATCGTTGGCTCCGCAAGTGCCTTGCGCATTGCAGCCGTTGGGGCAATAGCCATGCACGGCCATCGGAAGCAACGCCAAAGCGCACACGGCGAGCCACTTCATCGTCGCGGAGGGTATTCGCAAGTGACCCGTGACAGAACTTCGGTCGTTTTGCCGGAAGCGTCGCGTCCGTTGAAGATCCCGTTCCCACACTCGATGCCTTGCCACACTCGATACCTAGCCCCCCCCCGCTTGGGGGGCGCTGCCCCGCCTTTATTTAATATCCGCGAAAACGTTATACGCTCGATGGAAGGTTACTGGTATTTTTGGCGCTCTCAACTTCCCTCCCAGGCGCCCATATCATCAGCTTTTGACAACGGAACCGAGCCGGTGGTCTGACGAACTTTTGCTTGCGTCGGTGGGTCGAGTCGGGTGGTGGTAGTGCCGTGGTGAGGCAACGTGACGCCCTTAACTGTGCCTTTGAAGTTATAGTCGCATTGGGCTGGACACTGTACGGCGGCTGGAGTTCTACACAAGTACTCGTGCTAACTTTCGCAGAATTTATGACGTTGTCGTGGGTGGGCACCCGAGGCTCAGGGTGTTGCATTGCCGAAAGGTACCGTTGCGCCGGTGTGTGGAGCCGTAGAGTATTTAGTGACACTTGGCTTGAGCTTGGAGGAGAGATCCTGACAGCCTGACAGCCGACTTGCGGCAGCCATTTGCACGGCAGTCGGACCATTTTACACGAAAACGGGGGGCTAAAAAAAGATTGAGATGGAGCTGCGACCCCGGTCATCGGGAAGCGCCGCCCCGTCGCCTGCGTACTTCCATACGACGCCCGTTGTCACTGACGCGCGGCTTAGGTCCAGTCCCATGTCTCGGGTCACCGGCCGACCCAACACAACACCCGTACGTCGCCGAACAAGTTTGAAGCTGAACTCTGCGTAGAAGCTACGCATTCAAAAGATGCTGTCACTGCCACAAAAGACGCAGGCGGCGGCCGCTGACAGCGCGCCCGAGGTCTTTTTCATGACGAACCTTCCCGACTCGCCGCCGAAACCCGCTTGCCGCGCACCACTGGCGCCGGAAATTGACCGTGTCGTGGAGGCTGAGAGGGAAAGCAGCGCGGGAAGTGACTCGGACGACACGGACGAAGTCGATGCGACAGACGCGGTGTCAGACGAGCTAACCCAAGTCACTACCCCTACGATTGCATCGCGGCCGAGTACGGCCGCGGTGGGGACCCCTCGCCCCCCAACACCAGCAGCCTCTCGGCCAACCACACCCGCTATATCCCGACCAGCGACGCCAGTTCGAAGTCAGCCACCTATGGAGCCGCGACCGGCGTCACCAGTTGTGATCATTGCCTCCGCAGAGCCAGCACCGGTCGACGTCGCTGCTCAATACTCCGGGACCGCATTTCTGGAGGAAGAGGAGGAGGTGTCTTCCGAATCCTTTCATGAGCAGCAGCTCACACCTGAGACCCAAGGCTGCCAGGACGACGATGCCAACCAAGCAGAAGAGAGTCCTAGTGTCGACGGCACTGATAGGTCGTCGGGAGCTGAAGAGGTTGCGGCCGAAGAGTGCGGTGGCTACTATGCGCAGTGGAAGCAACAAATGGTATACCACGCATGTCACTGGGGCTGGTTGACTATATTGGGGCACAGGAAAGTGCCGAGGCCGCACGAGCGGCACTTGAATCCGACCTTCAGCAATATGTCGCGTCTCTTCACACCAAGGCTGATGACTCGGGTGCCGCCATGTGCGAGCGATCACCTTAACTTGATGGTCGACTAGGAGACTCGCTCGTGGCTTTTCCAGATAATTACAACGACGTCGTCGCCTTGATGACGGGCAAAGATGTCAGTGCTGACGTTCGTACTCCTCTGATGATCGTTTCAGATTCAAGACACGTCGCCATCGACATGGAGCAAAGCCTTACTGCAAGACGGTTTGATGCGGACGCAACCATTCGTACATCCTCGGTCAACATCAGCAGTGTCGATGACTGTTTACAGGGCGCGCTACTCGGCGAAGATGCACCGCCCGAACTCACCGTTAAAATTGCTCGGGGCATTGCTGCCATTCGAATGAACGACTTGATCCTCGACAAACTCAATATTGTACCATCAAAGTCAGCCTCCAGTGTGACCCCAAAATCTCGTAGAAGCTCAAAGGCGCACAACCTGTGTCAACCAAAACGTTTTTGACGCAGCCGACGCCCATGTAAGTTACATCCGAAGATGAGCACCGACACGTGGGGATAGGCGGCGTACTAGCAGTGCCCAACGCATCAAGGACAAGGTCGAAGCCGCGAAGAGCATGGAAGCGGCTCGGGGTGTGGATTTTGTGGCCCGCAACAAAGAGGTCAAAGGCGCGGGCAAAAGCCTCACGAAGGCCGAGGAGGCCCGCGTCGACCAACTGCTCGAAGGGAGCCCTGACGGCATCGATGCGGTAGACTTTTTTTGCCCGCACTGTCGTCACCACAGTTTGTAGGACCTTCCACTGCCGGTGGCGTCGGTTGCGTTTGTTGCCCCCACAGAAGACGAAGCACGGTTAGAAACTCTCGACGCTACGCTGCAGGTGAGCTGATATTCGGTCACTGTGGGCTTGACGTTGACGCAGACGATGCTGCGGCGCCGCAAGGAAGACCCGGTCGCCGTTCTGCATGGGCCAGTTGAAATACCTCCAGCGTGGGCCACGAGTGGAGACCGGTACAAGCAGGACCGCTTAGCAGCTATCGAGGCCACGCTACAAGCTTTTCGGTACAGCCTAGAAGCGTTGCTAGATAAAACACCGTTCGTAGCGACGAAGACAACGGTACTATTGACGACGACTGCATTTCGTTTCGCAGTGGCGTCAGTCGGCGAACAAGCATCTCTTCGGCTGCAACCAGGTCCGCATGTGTCAATGCATGCTCCCTCCCACCGACCGTGACCTAGCACGTCGAGCCGTACCGTCACGAAGCGGCAGCTGCATCAAATCACGAGCGAGGCTCGTGATGAGATCGACGAAAAGGCCCCGCCAGTTGCCATCCAACAAGTACATCAGACTGCAGCAGGCTTAGCGCTGACGCTGCAGTAGCTTCTGGCATCGCTCGCGGGGATCACAATCGACATCATTGATGACGACGACGATGCGTCGGTCACATTCGAGACGAGCTCGGAGGTAGACGAGCCGAGCGTGCTGCCGCACAAACCAGCGACGCTCCAGGCGCCTGTGGGCCGAAGGAAACGACCTCCTGTACGGGCGGAGGGTCCGTCTGCCGCCGCGGTTGTCAAGGCATCGAGCTTTGCCCATTTGTTCACTTTGCCGTTCGAGCCCCAAGGGCCCGCCCCCCGCAGGGTGATGGCAACAGCCTCGCATCGCTAGGAGTAGATGACTTATTTAACTCGATCTCGCTTCGGTGGACTATGAATTTCGCATGATTATAGGCGTTTAAATCTCGACGCGCGCACGAGCAATCGCGGCGAGATGGACCCAGTCGGTCTTCTGGATCATGATGTAAAAGATGCCGAAGCACGTGCCACAGCCGACGGTGAAGCCAAGCCATACACCGCCGAGGCCATAGCTCCAGACAAAGCCCGCCAAGTACGAGAGCGGGAGGCCAATTCCGTAGTACGAGCCAATGTTGATCACTACACACCAATTGCATAAGCACTTGAGAGACCAAGACGGGCATACCGGCGGCAATCTTTTGGCGGCCCTGGCCACGGAAGATGCCTTCGCAAATGCCGTTCAAGCCGTCGAACACTTGCAAAGGCACCATGAAAAAGATGGCAGCGGCAACGTGCTGCACCGTGATCTCGTCGTTGATGAAGAGGATGGGCAGCTGGTGGCGGAAAAGAATGTACAGAGAGCCCATGAGCACCGCAGCGCCGAAGCCCGCTAGAAGCGCAAGACGGCTAATGAGAGCGGCGCGACGCGGCTGGTTGGCGCCGAGCGAGTTGCCGATGCCAACGTTGGCAGCAATGGCGATGCCGAGGAAGATCATAAAGCTGGCGGTGAGAAGGTTGCCGAGCACCGAGTTGATGCTCACGGCTTCGATGCTGTTGGGAAGGAGACCCGCCAGAAATGCCAGACAGCAGAACGCCCACCACGACACCGCCAGCATCACCATGGAGGGAAAGCCGAGCGAGAGGAAGAGCGGCACGTGGTCAAGAGCCTCTTGCAGCTGAAATCCCGGCCACCAGAGCGACGTGTTGGCCTGGTTCCAGTACAGGTACGGCAGGATGCTCAGCGGCAGCGCGACGTTGCCCACGACGCGCCCCATGGCCGCACCGAGGTACCCATACGACGTGTAGTACGTCATATAGTAGCCTGTGGCAATGTTGACAGCGACGCCCACGAGCGCGATGAACGTCATGGGCAGCACAATGTTCTGCGCTTGCATGAGTTTCTTGAGCAGCTCGTAGATGAAGAGGAAAGGAACACCCAGCATCGTGATGCGGGAGAAATCAGCGGCGAGTGCGGCAACCGCCTCGTTCTGGCCAAAAAGGATGAGGAAGCTCTCAGCGTGCCAATTCATGATCATGATGGGCACGAGCGACAGCCCGAGGACGATGAGCCCACTCTGCAGGTAGATACCGAGCTTCTGCAACTTGCCTATGCGGATATAATCAGCGTGGCCCTAGCCCATCGACCGTACCTGCACCGTACGCTTGGGAACAGAGGGTGTCCATGGCGGATGCGAGGCCAAAGCCAATGGCCAGCGCTGTGATGTTCGTCACCTGGCCAAAGCGGTCAGCACGAAGCAGGTGGCAGGGCTCACCGTAGCGGAGAGATACGCGGCGTCAATGTACAAGTTAGTCTCGGTTGAGTTCATGTGGCCAACAAGGGACACGCAAATCGTCCCCGGCAGCGTCTCGAGCAAGTAGGCAAAAAACTATCCGGGTGGTCGGCGCCACATCGGCTCTGAAATACATACCACAGGGTACGCGAGGTGGAACATCTTGCGCGCTTCGTGCTTGGCGCACGGAGTCACCTCAGTCGTCACTTCGACGTCGAGCACATAGTCGTTGGCGGTCTTGAGCGGCTTGGTCTCGTCCGCCATCGCTTGGTGCAATGCAATTGTGCCAGCCACGAAGAAGATCCAGATGGAGGTTGTAATGACCAATCAAAAACAAGGGTCAAGTCGATATATTGGAAAGATTAAATAAATGATACAAATTGAAAGAAGTAGACAACAAAAGCTATTTAATTCACTTCAACCTTCTCACAGCTTCAAAGGCGATCCTGAGGATTGAATGGCCAGAAAAGACCATTCGGTGCACGTTGATTCCAGTGGCTGCATTATCCATCATGGATTGCTAGCCGATGGGTTACGTGGACACCAGTGCGACGTGAATTAACTGGAGCACTGCGATTGCATGCCCGACGCGAAAGCGGTTGTCGCCGGAAACCTGGCTGGTGTTGCCAGCTTTGTCAAAGCACGCAAGACATCCGTTCAGTCGAAAGATATGCTCTAAAAGACATATGCTTCCTACTGAATTCGTTAGTTCCATCAATCGCGAACAGCCGGGGCGTGCTCCGCGCAAGGATAGTCTGGGTTCTTAGGTTTAACTAGCATTTTGGTCATCCTCAAGAGCCCTCATGTGGGGTGCGTCTGCCTTGTCTTGATCCAGAATCGAAAAAATACCACTTCGTTGTTGCCACGCACTTGCACAATCGACAAAAATCTCCCTCACGTCGAGCTCACCGCCCAAGGTTTAAGGTGCGTCACCTCAACTACCGCCAACATTATGGCGGCACTTCGTGGAGCATGAAAGGCACTAACCTTGATGAGCCGCACCATCATCAATCATGCCTCGTGTTGGCTGTGGAAGCTTCAAGCAGAAATACATGAAAAGACCATCTAATAAATGAATTTACGGCGCCAAGAGCAGGGACACCGACGGAGACCAGCGCCTAACACCATTATGGGAGGTACATGATCTGTCGCCTGCCATTAAATGACTTCGAGATGAAAACTTAAAAGTGTTCAACAATGTTGAAGGAAGGGTTAGGGTTGTAAACCTAGGCAATAAGGATCGCTCTTTAATTACTTGTTTAGAGGGTTTCCCCGTCTTAAGAGAGCGCGGAGATTTCCTCGCTTCATTTACCCGGACAGCAATTTCGACCTCATTTTCATTTGTGACTCCACCCAACGGCCTCTAGGCACAAAATGCATTGGTCAATTGCGGCTTCAACACAGTTATGTCACCTGAGCGCGTTTTCGAGTCGTCCAGACGCCTGGCACCAATCGTCGACATTTTGTCGCAATCACTTTCCTGCCGGTCTTCGTGTACATTAAGTCCAGTATCCTTACCTCAAACGGTGCAGACGCCCCTGTTCCTACTCGTATCTCGTGGAGGACGCACACAGGAGACAATGCACTGGAGATGGCCCGACAGTTTCTGAAGCTACCTACGTGATACATATCGATCTCACTGCTACGTGCATTGCACACGGATCTTACATAACGTTGGCCTCTCAGTGAGCTTCTGCACGAGTTGTGAAGCGCCTATGCGGTCTGGCCTATACATATCTGTCTATCTGCGCGCCACAAAACTAGAAAATGCCCATTTGCAGCCATCAGCAGGTCACTTCCAAGATGCAAATCTTGCGTCAACGATGGAGTTGCCTGCGCCGGCTCAGAGTCGCGGCGACATGCCTGCGTAAGGTCTGGGGCTTTTACTCACATAGCTAACCGCTCTGCGATTGGCCAAAATGTCTCGTAGACATAGATACCATTGGCCAAAATTCAAGTGTACGGCTGAATCTAACGCTATTTTCGTACGTACAAGGCATGCAAAATCCATGTAAAAGAGTACGACATGGGCGAATGTACGATGTACGAACGCAGTTGGGAACGGTCCGGCGGCTGAATTCCCCTTTTGCAGGCCCCGGAAGAGACAAGAAGATGGCGGAAATGACCAAGGCGCGCGAGGTCAAGGTAGTCCTCCTCGGTGACACGGGCGTCGGCAAGTCGTCGCTGGTGCTGCGCTTCGTGACGAACAACTTCCGCCCCTACTCGGAGTCGACGATCGGCGCGTCGTTCATGTCCAAGATGCTGCTGGTGGGCGACCAAGCCATCAAGTACCAGATTTGGGACACGGCTGGCCAAGAGAAGTATCACTCGCTTGCGCCCATGTACTACCGTGGTGCGGCCGCTGCCATCGTCGTCTACGACATTACGCGCAAGCAGTCGCTGCAAACACTGAAGAACTGGGTTAAAGAGCTCAAGCAGCTCGGTCCCGACAATATTGTCATTGCGATTGCTGGCAACAAATCCGACCTTAAGGACAAGCGGGTGCGTCGACGCAGTCCCCGTCCCCATCCGTTGACTCTTGTATGTAGGAAGTGAGCTCGGAGACGGCTAAGGCTTACGCGGACGAGATCGGCGCTGTATTCATCGAAACAAGTGCCAAGGAAGACACGAACGTGTCGGATCTCTTCAAGACCATCAGCAAGCAGCTCCCCTCCCCCTCCGGCGACAACAACGCGCTACCGGAAATCGTCGATCCCTACGGCGGCGGCAAGAAGAAGGGTGGGTGCTGCTAGGCGCAGATGTGTGTGTTGTCTAATTTTACCTCAACTCTTACTTCGTCACTTGGTCCGTCCCAGCCGACGCGTCCAGAAGCCGGCGGTACTCGGAGAGGTCTTCGGCCGGCAGGCGAGCACGATGCTTGCACAGGTCGTACAGGCGCGTGAGCCACGTCTTGGACCGGGCATACGAAAGCCCCTCGTGGAACACCCGCACGAAAGTCTCGGGGCGCGTTGGGACTAGCGGGAGGAGGCGAATGGCCTGCTTGTAGCGCCGGCAGCGCATCATGGCCACGAGCACGTCCTCGGCCAGGGGCACGGGGACGGGCGCAGTCGGCAGCACGGTGGCGAGCGTCTTCATGCTCCGGTGCCGACCCACGTGCAGCAGCAGTCGCACGTACTGCGTGTGGACCCTGTCGTCCGCGGCACCGCGTGCGACGGCATCGGCGTACACTACATCCAACGCTTCGAGGTCCTCGACCTGCCCAAGCGCCGAGAGCGCCGAGCTCACGAGAACGGGGTCCCACTCCGCAGCGCGCTGCAGGATGGCAGTTACGACTGAGCCAGGCGCGTGACCGAAGAGAGCCAGTGATACGAGATGCGCGCTCTCGATGGGGTTAGCGCTCTGCCAGGAGGTCACTAGCACGGCGACGGCATCGGCGACGGAAGCTCGGGTGGCCGGTGCCGGTGCCTGCTGCATCTTGCAGCTCTTGGCGGCGATACCCAGTGCCGTCTTGCTCGGGACGACGCCAGCCATTGCGACTGCGTGGAAGAGCTTGACGAGGGCGTCGACGTCGCCGCGGCGGTGGCAGGCGGCAAAGACGGGTGTGCACAAGTGCGGCGGCACCTCGGCCTTGTGGTGAGCGAGGGCCGTGAGGAGAAGAGGCTCCGTGGCGCGCCAGAGGTCGTCGTCGGCATCATCGGGCAGCGCCTCGACCACTTTGAAGAGCATCGCCGGCGGCACCCTAGGGAGGCAATGTGAGAAAACGCCGGTAGCGGGCGACGCACGGGAAGGGTGCGAGCTGCGCGAGAAGCGCGAGCCCGGCCTCGACGTCGTCTTGGTCCATAGCATTGTAGAAAACGTCGTACAGCGTCGGAAGGGTCCGGGCATCCGTGGGATGCGTCGTAGCGAGCGCCGCTGTGAGGGGCAGCATGGTGTCAAACCCGTGGCCGAGCGAGGCATGGCCGGCGATCTGCGCTTGCAGCAGCCTACCCTCCGGGCGCCAAGATAAGCAGTGGTTAGAGGATAATGGTCGTACGCAGGGTCTGATGGAAGTTTGAGCTTGGGAATGTTGGTGAGAAGCCGATCGAGATGCGCAGTGTGCCGGCCGTAGAGGCACGCCTGGAGCAGGAGCCGCACGGACGTTGGCGTCGGCAGGATACCCTGGGCCAGCATGCGCTGGAAGAACTACGTTGGGGTGTCAAGGTTGGGTGAGTGCGGGTGTTGCGTACATCGAAGACCGTGTCGATCGGGTACAAGGTGCCAAGGGCTCGTAGAACGTTGTCGCAGCCCTTGGCGGTCCATGTCGACGGCGCCGCTTCCAGGGCCGCCTTGATGCGGTCGCAAGCCACGTTGTCACCCAAACGAGCGTAGGCGTACAGCACGCGCGCCTGCAGATGCATGTCGGTTGTCTTCAGCTCGGCCACAAGCGCGTCGGCCTTGTCAGCCTACGCTCATGGATTGCCATGGCATCATGCGCTCCAGCACAAGAGGCGTACCTGGTCGAGGTCGCAAAAGGCCCGAATGGCAATGCCGCGAAAGGTGTCGGTGACGAGCCCTGGACGCTGCGCGATCTGCGTGTCGAAGAGGTCAATAACGGCTTGGTCGTCATACCCCAAGAGGGCCGCAGCAGTTGCTTCAAACATGTCCTGTCGACAAGTATAAGTCTCGTGTTTATGATGGGCTGCCGTACGATGGAGAGTTCGTGCGGGAAATGGGCGGTGAGGGCCGTCCAAACTTGATGCGTAAGTGCTGGGCGCGGCAAATGCAGCGACTCATGCCACACGTTCAGGTAATCCTTCACAGGCACTGCTGCAGGAGCCTCCTTCAGGCTTCTCCAGGCCGCCTCTACCTGAGCCTCCTTGGCGGGGTCAGCAACAGGTGCCGAGCGCGTTGACAGACCGCGGACAACCGTCCGCGGGAAGAACCGACGTGCAGCCGCCAGCATATCCTAAAATAGACAGATATCCTAGTCTTAGTCCTAGATTGTTTACGTTGTAGCCTAGGATTAGGCGTTACCATTTCGGCATATGCCGCATCTAGCTGTGCCCGTTGTCCCTGGGTTGCCTCGGCAGCCCCGACGGCAATGAAGGAGCGTACATTGCAAGCACTCGCTGTCATCGAGCGCTGGAAGTCCAAAGCCACCACTGAGGCCGTCACAGTGATGGGCGGCTTATCGCCTGCCTGGGACGGGGCATAAGAGTGATGTTCCTAAGATCGTCCTTGCCAGTTGCGGCTGGGAATCGAAGCGACGACTCAAGGGTGCGATGGAAGCGATTCGCCTTGTCCTGCTGCACGAAACACTCTTCCCTGTGGTCACGCAGTACCAACACGGCCTATTTCTCGCCTTCCTTCCGCACTATCGTGTGTGGGCTGCGGCCAACCGTCGGTGGCAGGCCCTCTTGGAGGAGAACGGGGGGTGCCGTGGAACGCAAGCAGCGATGGCTCCCGGTTGCACGTGCCTCTACACCGCGAGCGAGCTATGTCTCAGCACCCTCAGCGGGCCGACGAGGTGCCTTGAGCATGAAATGGCGTACCACTGTCATGTAGCAATTCGATCGGGCAACTCCGACGCGCTTGCTGGCTGGCTCGCATACGCGCCAGCGCTGGCCACGCCGTTTGCCGTGACATGCGCATCGCGGTACAACAGCCTCGCTTGTCTCGCGCAGCTGCTGCATTTAGTTCCGGACGCCGCTGTCCCCCACGAAGCACTCGAGTACGCCGTCGAGGCCGGTGCCGAAGCAGCCCTCGACCTTCTCTACCCGCGCATTTCCGCCGACCGCCTGGTGGCAGACTACAGTGTGGGGCTTCTTGACCTTGCGGCCAGCGTCGGGCATTTGCATATCGTGAAGCGACTGCACGCGATGACATATCCCCGAGGGTGCACCACGCGCGCCATCGACGACGCAAGCGCCAACGGCCACATCGCAACCGTCGAGTTTTTGCTTGCGCACCGGCAGGAAGGATGCACCTCCGCCGCTCTGGATGGCGCCGCAGCCGGCGGCCACGAAGCCATCGTGCGCGCCCTGCATGCTGCCGGGGCCCCTGCCACCGAGCACGCGCTCGAAATGGCTGCGGGACGAGGCCATGAGACCGTCGTGCGCTTCCTTGTGGCAAACCGGCGCGAGGGCCGCCGGGCGTATGCAATGGACGACGCGGCCAAGAACGGCCATGAAGCCATCGTGATGCTCCTGCACGCCGCAAGCTTCGGCTGCACGCACCGAGCCATGAACAACGCCGCGCTCAACGGCCACTTGGCTGTCGTGCGCTTCCTCCACGAGCACCGCACCGAGGGATGTACGACGTTTGCGATGGATTGGGCGGCCGCCAAAGGCTTCCTGGAGGTTGTAATGTTTTTACACGAGCATCGATCGGAAGGGTGCACGACCAAGGCCATGGACGGCGCGGCCAAAGCCGGCCACGCGGCTGTCGTGCATTTTTTGCACTCACAGCGCACGGAAGGCTGCACGACAGAGGCTGTTGACTGCGCCGCGGCCAACGGCCACGTTGACGTTGTTGACTTCCTCGTCACACACCGCAGCGAAGGCTTCACCCCCCGAGCCCTTCGGGACGCCGCCGTGCGTGGCCACGCCTGCATCGCCCTGCGGTTGCTTGCGGCGTTTCCCGGCTTGCGTCACGGCTCCAGTGCGGAGTTTAGCAAAGCCGAAGCGCTCCTCGTCTAAAGAGCTCGCAAGCAAGCGGTCGTCGCCAACGACAGGTGGTTCCCCGAAGGGATTCCAGTCGCCTTGCGGCTTAAATATGCGTAGCAATCAAAGCAGCCATCATGCGCAAAGTCCTCTATGTCGGTTGTGGCTATACGTTAAAGTTACCTCGGGGCATGAGGCGGTCGGTCTTGTCGAGGTCGTTGCAAAAGTTGCCTCGGGGCACAAGGTTTTCCGTCTTGTCTTCGTCGCCTTGGGCAATGCCCGTGGTGTCGCCGTCGCGGGGGCTGAGCATCGGGATGCTTCCTGGAATGCAGCGGCGCGGGCCGTAGTTGCCCCGGGGCACGAGGTTCTCGACGGCATCTGGGTGCGACGGCAGCGCGAGGCATAGGCTATGGCCGAGCGAGAGCACAAAGAGACTGGCGGTAACGAAGCACGCGGCCATGCTGCAGCTTAAGGCGGCGTTGTCGACGTGGTAGACGCCCAAGGTCTTAGAGTACGTGCCAACCTTTCGGTTGGCCATGTAGCCGCACACGGTACTGGAGATCACGAGGGTCGCGTCAACGGAGCGCTCCAAGATGGCGTCAGGTGGGGCTTTGTGCAGGAGCCCGACAAAGACACCGTAGAGGAGGCCTATCTGCAAGGCCGTGTATCCAAGCACGACACTGACAAACTGGTACGTTTGTGCAAAGCGGTACCGATCGTCGTCGGCGAGGGTGAAGGTGCCATACGAGAGCATCGTGCTCCCGACGAGAACGACGCCCGCGACGGCCTGCAGGCCACGCAGAAGGAGCAGGGCTTTGCGGCTTGCTTTGCGGCTCATGCCAACTGAGAGCTGCAATGGGCTGCGACAGCGCATTCGACCAACGCGACCACCTGGCCTCGTAGAACCTCAGCCGAGCCAATCCCGCCCGCCAAAGTGCACTTGGGCCGCCCAGCAGGCGCTCGTTACCGTGGCATTTCCCTCGATCGACCCTCTGCTTTCAAAAGAAACACCGCAAGTTGAGACGAATACAAGAAATCAGGAGGCAATTGGGTGGAAATGGATAAAGAGATGACCACGGCGGTGACAGACAGGGCTGTTGCTCACGTGGCAACGTGGCCGGCGGCGTCACGCGGCACCATGGAGCCAGCCCAGCACGAAGCGAACGGTGGAAAGGCCTTCGACCGGCGCGGGCCGACCTGCAGCCTTGGAAGAGACGGTGGCGCAACGTACAAGGTGATAATATTAAGAGACCGCTTAGACGATCGAGCCGAACTTGCCCCGCGGCATCAGCTCGTCAGTGTTATCTTCGTCGCGGCCGTGCTTTGGTGCGCCGGGCTGCACGGAGCCAAAATTACCGCGCGGCATGATCGTAAGCGTGTCGTCGGCCTTAGGACTTGAGGGCCGGCGCGGCGACGACGCACGGCCGTAGTTGCCGCGAGGGACTAGATTTTCAACGGCATCCGGGTGACTGATCTCAAGGGTCACGAGACTGTGAACGAGGGAGAAGGCGTAGACGACAGCGCATACGAAGGTGAGCGCCGTCATCGCCGAGTACGTGCTGCAATGAAAAGTTTCGGGGTCGGACACGCTGCACGAGCCAAGCGTGGCCGTGAAGATGCCACAGAGGGCCAGGCAGAGCGCCAAAAGAAAGTCGAATATGCGTTCGACAAGGACATCGGGCTCGACGCGATCAAGCGCGAGAACGAAAATGCTGTAGCACAGTGAAAATAGCATCCCGGCTGTCGCTGCCATGAGGCCGAGCATCATGGGCGTCGTCGTAAAACGGTAGATCTTGCCGTTGGGCGTGTACACCACTGTGTCGAAGCTCATGAAGATGGCGACGATAAGCGCGATGCAGACGAGCACCTGCAGTGTGCGGGCACCCGTGACCGCGAGGGCGCGCTTCGCTAAACTCATTGCAATTGCAAACTGGTGGGAAAGGCGGCTGGTTTTGCCAGAGGCTCGACATCCGGAACGTTCTTTTTATTCTCTTGTGGTTTGTATACCAAAGAGAAAAAATACGCACTGCAGCGGGTTGTTAAAACGGCAAAATCAGGTGACGATTCGTCAAGTGGGGAACCAAGACGACCCCTTCAGCAGTGGACGACGTGGCTCCAATAGTTGTGCGCGGTCGAAATTTGAAAAAGGGGTGTTTTGAAAGCGGTGCATCTGTATACTAGTATATGAAACAGAATGCAGCGGGTTGTCGCGTTGGATTCGCCCATTGATTGCGACTCAAACGATTGGCGAGAAGGTTTTGCGAGTTGACATTGCACGACCAACAACCAAACTATATTCATAGCCATAATACTGTATTGCATTGCACGTGACTGCGAGATAAAACAAATTTCATCAACGCTAAGCGCCAATTTTCTGTTTTTTGTCAAATCGAATGGGGTCTGAGAAAACTTCACACCACCGATTCTCGTGAGTCATGCATGGACCAGGTATTAATTATGAAAAGCATGAAGGAGCAGCAACATAGATCGGAATTAGGCTTGGTGGGAAAACCTTTGGGCTCGGCGGGCTGGTAAATACCGGTACTTACCACGTTTTTCCTGGTATAAACTGGGGAGTTACTGGAAGTTTCTGGTATAAACTAGGCATGACAGGTTATTCATGCATTAGCCTGTTGGGAGAACTTGTTAAGCGCAATTAATATATTCACGTAAAGAGTAGTCTGCATCAACATTGCAAGGCCCTCAGCGGTCAAGTCAACCTACTCCTCAACGAGGCCACCATGGTTGGGGCGGGGCCCGTCGTTCACGTCGTTGGGGTCGACATCAATTAGATTGATGTGGCGCTCATTAAATGCTTGACCAAGATCGTCTTGAGAAGTACAGCGAACGACATCAAAACTCGGGTCGTTGAAGCGCCTGTCGGTTTACGTGAATTTTTTGGAGTATTTTTAAAGTTAAAGTCCCAGGGATTTCCAGTCGTGGCCAATAAGAATCACTCAATTCAAATACATTATAGCCAATAAGAAGCAGGTAAATGGCGCGAATCACATCGACACTCAATGCGTTCCGCGGGAAAAGAGTTATAATGAACGAAATCACTACATGCATGCACTACGTCTGCCTGGGGCAAGGGGCCAGCTACCCATGCACTACATGCGGCGACCCATGTCACGCCATGTGTTCCGACTTTCTCCTCACAGGATATGGCTCTACTGCCAGCCCTGTAGGCATCTACTGCTCGGAGGCGTGTGCCTTCGGAGAGACGGACAACTACCTCGAGTGCTGTGTCGACCAAGGCCTAGACCTCGTTCCTACCCGTAAGCGACGCCAATACAGCTACACCATGCAGGAAACACAAGGATCTTCTGACGATGTTCCTCTCCGGCACGTACGCTAACCCTAATGCATTCGCCACCCTCGTCAAAGTGCCGTCAGCGACGTTTTACGGCTGGGTTCAGCGCAGCTCTGCTATTCTCGCATACGACGGTCCCGAGTCTGCTGCAACTCTCGGTCGTCAGGGCGGCGTTGAGGCCAACCCATTCTCAAGGGGCCTCGTCACCTTTATGAAGGGCATGCGCCGCACTGACGAAATGGTCACCACGTATAACATGATTGAGTATGTCGCATGGTACTATCGGGAATGGTACACGACGTACATCAACTCGAAGCTGTCTCCAGAGCGCGGGTATCTTACGCTCTTCCGATATCTTCAGCGGTTCGCACATCGCCATGGCTTCCGTCGGCGCGTTCCAACTGCCTCCAAGATTGCTCGTGAAAAGCTTATGATCATTCGAGACGACTTTGCGTGCTCCCTTGGCGGTCACCCTATGCGACGATGCCAGCTGACAACGTGTACAACGTGGATGAGACAGCTGTCTACTATGACATGCCGCCTCGCTGCACATGGGCATTCAAGGGTGAAACGTCACATGCATTGGCAAGCCAGAAGAACTCGGATCGCATCACGGCTGTGCTTACCATCTGTGCCAATGGCGAGAAGCTTCCAGTCCTCTTCATTGTTCATGGGAAACCAGGCGCTACCATCGAGCGCGAGGAGCTTCCCCAACGTATCCACCCGAACATGTGTACGTTGTCGAAGAAAATGCCTGGATGGACCAGCGCGAGTGGCAGCATTATCTGGAGCGCCGACTTTGCATTCGGCCGAAGTCAGTCTTGCTGCTCGATATTTTCGACGCCCATGTTACACCAGCAAGCAATGCCTACGTGTCCAGTGCTCTCAACAGCACCCTACTCTCCCTCCCTGGCAACGCCTTCAGTGTCTGTCAGCCTTTGGATCCCAACATCTCACAGCCCGCCACAAGCGCGCGGTCATCATCGATCGCGTTGCGCGAGTCTGGCGCGCTTTGAAGCCCGAGACAATCGCGGGCTCTTTTGAAAAAGCTCTCCCTAAACTCACGTAGATTTTCACCTGCATTTTAATACACGTAATAAATTTGCTTGTTACATCAATTTTTTGTGTTTGTCGAATAAAAATGCACACAGTGTGTTTTATGCGTTACAACAGGATTTTATTTGTTCTGCAGAGGATTTTGATTGTATTTGTTATGAGAAACCTGTATTTTATTGTTTCTCACGCCAAAAAGTGCCTGCAGCCATCACCCATTGCCACGAAAAGTGCAATTCAGATGTTATGGGGCGGTGTCGACCTCGGCCAGCGAGCGCCTTTTTGTCCAGTCACAGATGTCCATTCTCGCCCCGGATTAAAATTATGATGGGTTCCTATCTAATTTTATTGCTCCTTGAGGAGTTGCACCTAAAACGTATGGTCTGCCGCTATACAAACACTTAGTTAAATCCGATCACTTTTTGGTTCAACGACCCGAGTTTTGATGTCGTTCACTGTAAGGGAGACCGAGGGGACTGATGTACCTTTCACTGCAGATGGCGACGGATGCACGAGCACTGCAAGGCAACGGCTGAGTCTGACATTCAGTTGTCAACTAGGCCAAAGGTGCAAACATGTGGCATGGCCTTGACTACAGTGTTTCGCAGATTAAGTGGGCCTGTGGGATGTTTACTCAAAATGGTAATCTTACCGGCGACTGTATAATTAGATACATTATTTATCAGCAGGTATAGAGGAAGGAAATTTCACTGCACTTCGTCATACAGAGTTGGGAGGCCATGGTTGGTATCGATGCCCCCGCTATCTGCACGACAACCAGCGCTCTACCAGTCAAGTGTCTTTGGCTAGAATCGACCCTTAAA
>JNBR01002446.1:0-18086 GCA_002081595.1 Achlya hypogyna
ATCATTTTTGCCACCACTGTATGTTGCAGAGCGTGCTTCTCGTGGAGGAGTACAAGACTATCATTTCTGCATATTCTAGTGCTGTGATTGGTCTATTGCATTGGCCTGTCGCTGGCCCCGAAGCACGTGGTCGTGTACTGGACGAGCGTTTCATCCATCACCATTATGCCCGCCACGCCGACAGCTTGTACGACCCGGACAGCATCGAGGAGACGAAAAGCGAAGCAGAAAGGCCTCCGTCTTTGCCTTATGGCAGGCGTTCTCCACGATGGCCAATCTGTCGTCCCACCTCGTCGGCCTAGACATTTTTTAGGCCGGCAAAACGGTGAAAGACTACCACTCGATGTTCAACCACGAATACTTTGTCCAATGCTTTGAGAATCTTATAGACGAGGTCGAGGAGTTGAGCTACTCGAGCGTCGTCTTTGTCATGGACGATGCGAAGTATCTCAAGAGCAAGCCTGCCTCAACGCCGCTGATCATGGAAGAAGGCCAACCTCCTCAAGGCGTGCCAAAACTACGGCCTCGTCCAGGTCGCCGCGACGGACTTGCCCACGACAATGTGGGCGGCCTTGAAGGAGTACGTGGCCAAGAACATCGCCCCAGTCATCGCGGACGTGGCTCGTGCCCGAGGAAGTGACGTTGTGTACACCGTGCCCAACTACTCGGAGCTTCATCTCATTAAAATGGTGTGGACGAACTTGAAGGGGTTGTCGGGTGTGCGTGTACATCACGTCAACTGCGACTATGCAAGACTTGCGCCAAGGGCTGGACGATACGTTTTGAAACCTTGACCCCTTTTATCTAGGATACAATTGAGCACTCCATGACAATGCTTCTCGCGCTCTACAAGGAACTCAACGACGAAAAAGACGGCAGCTTACTGAAAAGGGCGGCAACTTACTTTAGGGCGCCAGTGACGAATCCACCGATAAAATTGATCGTCAAAGCAGATGATGCAAAATGAAAAGTGAATTAGATCGCAGCTTAAAGTAAATGCAAGAGGCTGGACGCGCGCAATAAGCGAAAGCCCGCCTATAATTTTAGAAGAGCCAATCAGGGCTCTCCGATCTCCGGAAGCCAGCCGGATGGGGAGCCATGGCGTTCTATCCGCCAACCGTGGTCTTCAAGAGGGCGGCGCTCCTCTACGAGAGGAGCACCGCCATCAATTCCTCTTACACCCTCCCCGACCAAGATGCAGGCTACGGCCTTTGAAGATGCGACCGCCGAACAGCTGCTGGAACAGCTGGATGCCATGCGGTCGAGCGACGCCCAGATGGATGACGTGGCAGCCTTCTGGGTGCGTTGGCTTGATGTTTTAGACATGACGCTGGTTCCCGTCTGGGTGTACGAGCGGTCGGCAGGGGGAAGCGTCACCAGCTGTTTGTCGTGACCCGTCCTGGTCAGGCACATGTGGTACACGAGTACGCCTCTCAGATGGGACGGTACTTTCAGAGGCGCACGATGGCGATGGAGACCGAGAAGGACGTGCAGCGATACGTCGTCCAGTACAACTTGAACGTGGCCCAGAAAGATACTGCTGGACGAGCCCAGGGACCTCTTCCTCAAAGATTTCAGCCGGTTCCCAAGTCGAATCCTGGCCAATCCACTGTACCAGATACTGTTTCCGACCCCGGTAAGTGCGACTTCCAGTAATTGCGTCGACGTGATAACGTGTATTTCCCAGGCGATCAACGAGCACGGGAGGAGCTGCTCATTTTGCGGACACGGCTCGATGCGATGGACGCGGTGGCGGTGGAACGGGAGAAGGTTCAGAAGGATGCCGTCGTTTGCTCGCTTCAAGCAAGGGTCGACTCGAAGGTCGCGAGGTCGGCCGTAAGCGCACTTCATCGGGAGATCCGGAAGATTTGCCGACGTCAACCAGAGTATCCGGAAGACTCTCAGAACGTGCGTCCCCGTCGTGACCAGCGCGACAGTAAGGCTTAAGTGCGCTTACATAAAATACGTTTTGCACTTTTATTGACTTTGGGAGTTGAAGCCGGTAGCACGTAACTGATCACCGCAGAGATCCGGAACGGACCAACGTAGCGCGGACGCAATTTTGGCGAACCTGTCAGAGTGACGAGGTTCTCCGGAAGGTTCTTAGTGCTCAGCAAGACCTCGTCACCAACGTCATATGACTGGACGTTTCGACGGCCAGCCTGTTTAGACTCCTGAGTAAAGAAACTGCTTCAACTACAATAGGCATAAATCCATGATTAATACCACAAATTTCACTACATTGACCTAAAAAACACCTTCTCTTTTAATAAAGATTGAAGTTTGATTTAATCGGCCTGGACAAGCATCTAATTTAACACCTAATGAAGGTACAGCCCAAGAATGTAAAACATCAGTTGCAGTTATAATTACACGAATATGAGTATTTGTAGGTACTACTACTCTATTATCTACTTCTAATAAACGAATTTTTATCCATCTCATATATATATTAATAAAAATAGCCAATAATAATAATAATTTAATTAGTTTTTCTATTCCAAGGACTATTAAATTCAAATAATCTATATTTTTGTGATAAATTAATAGCTTCATAAACGACTCTTTTTTGATTCATTATAATAAACTTCTAAATAACCACTTAATGGAAAATCTTTTCGTAAAGGATAGCCTTCAAAACCATAATCAGTTAATATTCTACGTAAATCAGGCCTGATTTGGGCCTCGCCCAAGGCGACCGTGACCCGGGTCATGACCGACCTCCGAAGTTTGATGAAGTGCTCGACGCTCGACTGCATTCGATTTGACAGGGGAGTACTGAGAGGGGTGTCGCCGTGCGGAGTCGCTGAGCGAATAGATGCATCCCATGTCATTCCTCCCCCACCAAGACGAGGTAAACCAACTTCAACCGGGCAACTTCCACCGGGGTGCGCGGATGGCGCAAATGGTTAAGGAAGAAGGGTGAAAATCCCGTCGAAGTGTGTACTGCGGAGTTAAGCGCGAGCTCAACAGAGGGCAGATGGGCGCTCCAAGTTGTTGGGTGCGCTTGGACATAACTGCGGAGGACGTCCTCGATCACGCGATGGGACACGCTCGGTGAGACCGTCCGCCTCGGGGTGGTCGGCAGTGGACATCTTGAGCTGCGTACCCAAGAGCGAGAAGAGGGCAGTCCAAAAGCGCGATGTGAAGCGTGGGTCACGGTCGGACACGATGTAGTCTGGAACACCGTGGTTTACCACGACGCGCTTGAAGAGGGCTCGAGCGCAGCCCTTGGCGTCGATAGACTTCTTGACGGCCTTGAGGCACACCGCCTTGGAGCGATGGCTGACCATCGTAAAGTTGCCGTCGCGACCCTTGGCGTCAGGAGGCAAGTCGAAGATGAAGTCCATGCCGACCGTGAACAGTTTTCGGCGGCGATGGGGAACGACTGCACCGGCGCGCGGTAGTGTGGAGCCAGCTTGACGCGTTAGCATGTTTCGCACGTCTTCACGTAGTGCGCAACAAACTAGTACAAGCGACGCCACCAGAAGTGTTGAGCGACGCGGGCGTGGGTCTTCTCGCGGCCGTGGAAAGAACCAACAAGTGCTACCAGGTGTAATGGGACACTAGGCGCAGAGGATGCAAAATGAAGAGTGAATTAGATCGCAGCTTAAAGTAAATGCAAGAGGCTGGACGCGCGCAATAAGCGAAAGCGCGCCTATGATTTTAGAAGAGCCAATCAGGGCTCTTCGATCTCCGGATGCCAGCCGGATGGGGAGCCATGGCGTTCTATCCGCCCACCGTGGTCTTCAAGAGGGCGGCGCTCCTCTACGAGAGGAGCACCGCTATCAATTCCTTTTACAGGTTGCCTCGATACCCTCGTGCACTATAAATTTAACAATGTTTCACAATAGGTAATGTGCATGCAAGTTTAATCTATTTATCGGCGCTGTCCGCGAATGACGACGAATCTTGGCTCAACATATGAAATATGAAGTTAGTTAAGGGACGAAGTCTCTTGACGTTCTCTGTTACATTCACATTGCGTGTTCAGAACCATTTTCGAAACGTCTTTTCGTCAACAGCGACAAAGTGTGCATTTACCGACTGGTTTGAGTATTGTTTGAGAAATAATAGGGACCACAAGAGATAGCGAATGGTCACGTTAGTGTTGTATTGGACCACACCTCAACGTAGCATATAAGAGACACACCGAAGAACTGGGAGACCCGACGGTTCCCTACCGTCGGGGTTTTAGCCTGGGTGTTTCGTTCTACGGCACAGCGTAGAAGATGTTGGCGGTCGGCAACATGTGTAAAAGTGAAACGTTCGGAGGCACTAAGATTTAAACTTTGAGCAAAAATGACTGCAGACTATACATATTGCAAGATGATTGAAGTATTTTTTTGGTAGGAGCTCCGGATATTCATTGAACTTTTATCGTTGACAAGCGTCCAATCCACCGAATAGAAACGATCCGATCGGATGGCGCTCGGGAATGGCCAAAATGAAAATCGACAATTTCGCTTCAGTGACAGCTTTAGCTTGGGCACCGTAACCAATCACCAACTCAAATACTATTGCTAATTAAGGCGATCAGGTAGATACATATTGAAGTTATTACGTACGAATTACGTATTAAACATTTGACGTACCCTTCATTTTAGGTGAAAATGGGCGTCTGTGATCGAATGTTATTGTTTCTTCCGTTGAGAGACAATTGTTGTTCTATTGTCCTAGCCATCTTGTAAATCTTCTCCAACGTCGATAAACGACCGTTAAAAATGACGATTCGAACGCAATGATGAAATTTCTGCATTTTTGGATCGAACTGACGAGATTAATTACATCGGTCCTCCGGATAAAGTCAGAGCATTTTGAATAAAAACCACATTTAATGATGGTCTTGTTTAGTTGACATGGCTATGCCCCGTGGCCCGTGAGAATGACACGGGCGCAGTTCTCAGTGTTGTAACCAGGCCAGGCGCCAGACAGCGGAGTATTCCCAACACCGACCTGAAGCCCACAAGCGTAGCCAATAGACGAGCTGAAGGGCGTTCGAGTACCGCACATCCATCGACATATCGATTTTCCTTGACATAAATCCGAGCCGATCGTTGGGTTACAGCACCGCGGGTCGACGCGCGTTGAGAGACTTGATGACGTAGACCTACCAGCCGCACTCAGTATGACCACACTTGTAGATCACGCGGTTTCCGCCACTTGAGCTGGTATCGATATAGAATGCAAAATCACAGTTCAAAGACCAATCATGCAAGAAATCCACGGCTGCTTTGTTAGTGATGAACTCGTCAGTCGAGACAAGATGATCAATTCCGTGCTTGTCAAAGAGGTTGATATGAGTCTGGGCCATGGTGACCAGATTGGTAGTCAGGTTGGTGAGATGTTGACGACACTGTCGATGCGGCTTCTAGAAATGACGACCTCCCGCTTTGATAGGCTTGTTATGGATAACGATGCACTTAACCGGGGTGGCCTACGTTCACATGAGTTTCTTAATACTTCGCAGTACGTGTCACGTAATAATAAGGACTTTTGAAATATTTCCGCTAGGTTATTCATTGACGCTACTGGGCACGACACGACACTTAAGCATAGCATTCCTCGATTAATGCCGCCCTTTACGAAATGTGCCGCCTAGGAGAAAGATCGCGCCGCAGCTCTTGATGGCGACTACTGTCGACACCTAAAATTTTACGATATAGTCAACCATATCTTCCCATATTTCGAGGAATCATGCCCTTTCTGAAATTATGTCCGTCTTAAAATTTTGCATGGAAAATCATACCCTTTTTGGAATTTACCCCATAAGAAAACGTTCAAGAATACAAAAGTTCATACAATTTGTTTTAGCCAGTCGCGAGAACAACAAAATCCAGCTCTCGACCACTCTTATTATATTAGTAAGGGTAGTCTTTTGGGCCCGCAATGCCCGTATCACTTTGACGTTACTGCGAAGTAGTAGTTGACCTGCTTGTATTTCTTGCAGCGTCCTGTGGCCCGCATCCCCTACACAACACCTTAATTAGGGCATATCGTTATGAATGAAAAAAACATCCAAGCCCACCATCGCATTAAAAACAATGGCATTAAAAACAGTTCAGTTGCTCAGTTTTATTTCTGCCGCCAAATAAAATAAGGTCGAGTAAATCTAACGGCTCAGCTATGGTCTAACCCCACGACGGCCAGCTTAGCCTCGTCGTGCCCGCTCTCGGCTCGGCAATGGTCCAGCGGCTTGGGCAGCCTCGTTAGTGCCCAACGACTTAGACCGTTGAGCTAAGGCAGTCGTTTAAGCCGTGGAGTCGTTTGCAAACCACAAGCTGTTGCCGAGGAGGCGTCAGTTTCCTCGGCCCGTACTGGGACAGTGCAGCGCGTCTATGTATGTAGCCAGATAATCACCAAGCGTACGGCTACAGTAGTCGCTGAGCAGCGTCATATCAACACGAACTCAAGTGTGAAGGAAGATTCTCGCGGTCGGTTGTCGGTTGACGTACTTAACAAATTCGTGTACGTTGCGATGGACCGCGCAGTCCTGCACCCCGGTGGCGACGGCTGCCCGGTGCCAATGACTGCGGCAATAGCCAGCCTAGCCAGATACGCACAGTGATCATACGAGGGGATTGACGCCCCTTCCAAACCGCCATCATCAACTGTACTACCAAGTGCCTCTGAGCCGCGAGGTGTTGTACGAGCGGGCAACTGACTTGTATGACACATCGAGGAACCTAGTCGCCGAGCTCGTGAGCCTTACTGACAGCGGGCTCCACGTCACGGGCCACACCCACGTTACATGCCGCTACATCGACCTCCATGCTTTTATCGGTGTGCTCTCGGGCGACAGGTGAAGCCTCCGGCGCATCGAAGACACTGTTAGCGACATGATGAACTTGGCAAATGTCACACGCTGAGGAAACATGAACGGGACAAATCCCTAGTTCGAGACGATAACCTTCCGGGGGAGGCTACCCAGTGTCCTATATGTACCAGCAGGAAAATTGTTCGTTTTCGGTTCACGAAAAGGGTTACGTTAAAATGTCAAACTAGACACCGAACACCTCCAAGTCGCATATCGCAGCGTGGCTCGTCGTACTTCGTAGCAACTACTAGCTCACCATAAGTGGGGCCATCGGGACAAGTTCTGGGCTAAGCTCGGCGCCGTCAAGGTCACGTGGGGTACCGCCGTCAAATTGTCCCTGTGCATCTAGCACCTTGATCAAAGTATCAAGCGGCGCATCGCCGACCCGAATCCCTCCCGCGCCTCGTCCGCGAGGCGAACATGAATTTTTTCCATGTACCGGATCGAGCAAGCCGAAAAGAAGATCGTGCCCGCCCACCAGCTACACTGTCGCTAGGGTCACCATCGGCTGTGACGTCTGTGACTTCATGAGGGAGCACTATAAGTATCACCCGTATAACTGGTTCTCGCGGGATGGCACGCTGCAGGACAAGGCTAAGGCATCTTACACCTTCTGTCTCACAGAAATGTACGAGTACTGCCTCAAAAGTCGGGTAGTACCTTTGGCTGTATCTCTATCGAAACCGGTACGATACCCTATACAAGCATTACTATAGAACTAAGCTCATATCAGGTATGGCCCCAAGGAGTGGCCTCTTTAGTCTCGTGCAGGCCTCCCTGATTGCATTCCTCTTCTGCACGCATCAATGATGGCCGAGTCGCACTTCTGCGTGCTGAACAGAAAGCTTCTACGAGATTTAGCACGAGACAGGTTCGCCCACCTCGTCCACGTCAATGGTGTCAACGTTGACTGCTGGTACACGACCAAATATATGCAAGCTTCGGAGCCACTGGCGACTACGCTATGCCAACATGGGAGGGTCGGCTTAACAAGACGTGGCTTGAGCACTTGACGGCCATCGGCGAACACGACTTCTCGGGCGTCGAGTACAACGCAAACGAGGCCAAATGCATCTGCTCTTGGGCCAGCTTATTGCACTCCGAGTACTTGCTTATCAAGACCTCGTCCGCGCTTACTGCTTTTAACACGCTGATACTACGATGCGAACTGCATTTGACTGCGAGTAGCGATTTGCCCACGGTACAAGTTAGCCACGCTTAACCACCTTTCAGGCCCAACCCATTGACCCGCAAATAGCTTTTTACAGACCGAGGAGGTCTGACGTGCAGTTATTGCGCCCCTATAAGCGGCCATCCGGGACAACTTCCGGCAGATAAGGACAACGGCGGCTTGCTCAACATGCCCAAGACCACTGCTTGGCCTGTGACAGCTGGATTGTGGGCGTGCGCAGCAGTAACTGCATCAGGATTTTGTGGGACGGACGTCTTCCCAACCATTGCTGCATTTTTTCATTCTCTAGCAATGATACTAACTAACGACGAAACTCGTCGGATTGTAGCTCAGGTTCGAGCTCACGCTCACCAGCTTCGTCTTCGGGTTAGCCAAACATAAAAGGCCGCGCAGGGAGGACTAAATTGTGCAGGACACAGGATACGTGGATGATCAAGTTGACCATCGCTAGCTTGGCTCCAAGTAGCTTGCTGAGGATGGCCCACTGGCGCTTGAGCATCCGAAGGCTACGCTCGACAGTAATGCGAGCCTTTGCGTGCGATAGTTGACTTCCAAACGAATGTGCGTGCCATCGATTGCCACGATGTACGCACTCAAGGACGAGTCAAGGGCTACAAACGTAGCACTGAACGAGGCCAGCCTCGCCGGGGCATTGATTTCTTTCCTATAAAACGAGTTGGCCACGAGTCCACGCAAAATAGCGTAGAGGCCTATGGTGCGGTAGTGGTGAAGGGTCAAAAGTCCTTTGTTCAAGAAAAGTTGTTCTTGAGCCCGGTCGGCAACCGGAGCGATGCTCCAGATGCCGGCCAATACACAACGACACATGCCACCTCGCGGGGGTACACGCGACTTCATACATAGCGCTCCGCCATCGACTAATGCACCTAAGCTTGCGCCGTCCATGCATAGACTATACAATCACCGCTATCAATAAGTACATCCCGCTGGGCGCTAGGGAAGTCGATGTAGGAGCTCAAATCGAGGTGGCGGCCCAGACGTTGCCGCGTCGTCGTTAAGAAGGTCGGATTTGACTGCCGCAGCTGCAGCCATGGCGCACGCAAAAAGTGCACTGTCGTCGTTGTTGTTGGCCTCCATTGGTTTTAAGAATGGCGGATTTTTTGCTGGCTATTAATCAATTTCTTGGTGCCTTCTGATCGTTGTTCAAAAACGCCACTGACGACATATGTGCAAAATCTGGATTCAAGTGGACTGTAACCACTTTTTCATTTTCAATCGTACACGAAAAAGTGGGTCCATTGAATCCAAATCCACCTGAATTCACCGAAATAATGAAAACTGAACGCGGCCTCAAATCCTATAGAATCACACGTTATAAATCGACCTACGACTGAATTTTCAGTTTGCCATGAAGATCTTGCACAGTGTTTGTTTTTCACGCACATTTGGTTATTGTCGTGTAAAAACTTGCAAAAAGCTCAACGAGCTAAGCGTCATTACAGCGACATATTTGCGTCTAGTACCGCTACCACAACGTGTTGCGTCGCCGTATTTGAGGCTAAATGATTAGCCGACCCACAACTAGATTTTTCACGTTGCATTGTTCGTCTTCGTTGGAAATAGTTCCTGAAGTTGAGTGTGGAAGTCAAAATTTAAACAAGAGGGCTACGGCTACTTCAGAAAATGAAACAATAGGTAGCCTGGCGCAGGATTAGCTACCGCCGTAATAGAACTTAACAAATGAGACTTGGCGACCCAAATAACTACAGTCTGTGGTGTTCAGTATGCTGCCTGTCAACGCGCTCGTTGTATTCCGGCGACATTGACTATCGATACAAGATACAACGGTACCGCTTATTATACTTGTTTCGGACTTCAATCCCGAAATCCCCAATAATTTGAACCATAGATTTATACTGACAAGATGCTCGACCGTATATTGCGGCACTTTGGATACGCAAGCTCCGCTTGAAATCCTGCGGTTTGAAGAGAAACGGAATAGGATAATTATCCTTTTCCGTTAATTTTTACTTCAATTCTAGTATGGTGGGACTCCTTCTACTAAACTGTAGTCTAAGTTCTCGTCTGGCTCGCCGTAGAAATCGTCTACGATAGCCAAGGCGTAGTGCCACCGGGGAAACTTCGAAGCTGATAGCGGGGGCTACTCGTGGTACCCCCACGCAAGAGGGTTTACATACCGTGTGGGGGACCGTACGGGAGGCGTCCTACCGTCGCCCGTCCACGCCGATCGACTCCGACCGTGCCACGACGTTATGGCCTTACTCTCAAGAGTGAATGACGTCACGCTTGCAGAGTGCCGCATCGCTTTGGCGATATAGTACCGCGCCGGCCACAACTACGATTACCGCCTAATTGCCGTCAGTGTCCCACTGTGGAGTCCCTTCTTGCGTTGGGAACAGCCACAGGTGTTGCAGCTGGCTGGACGTGGTGAGGAAGGATATCCGAGGAGAGGCACGAGGACCAGACGACATAGCTGGTTTGTGTGGAACCTGGCAGCACGCAGACGGCAAGAGTCGACCGGCACCCGGCACGGGTAATCAGTCGAGGTATTCACCCAGGCACACTGCCTCGCCGGTTCGTGGCACATGATACAAGTTCTACGAAAAGCGTGACGAATCGTCATTTGTCTCCCTCGTGTTGCTGACACTCGAGCCTTCGAAAGTCTCGACCGAGTTCGCACGGCACGACGACATCAAGAGCCGCTGCGGGTGTCGAGAGCGGCTAGCACGCGTAGAGCTGAAGCTCTGTGCACTAGGCATTCTTACGTTCTTCACGTAAATTGTGGGTGTATGCGTAGCCGAAATGAATCAGGCCGGAGCGGTACTCTTTCTCCATCTAGATCACATGTCTCCTTTAAGCTTATTTACGATGGCGATCAGTTCCTCCTACATGACGTGGGTCATGACCACAGTGCTCGCGCCGCCGGACATTATTTGCAACGTTTTAATGTTTGAAAAACGAGTGACCAGCCTTGTACGCCAGAACGTCGCCTATATTATTCACCTCTTGTGGTACTTGACATTGTCTAGTCCGATGCCGGCGTTGACGACGCCCATAGCCTTCAATTCGGTGAGCATGTCCGCAAACCAGTCAACATAGTAATCATGGTCAAACATGTCATGATAAACTCGCCTAGGGGACTTGGTCGACGATGGCTCCGACAAAAAAAAAGCTGACCCTTGTGCTTTTCCTTCATGGTCAGGTATTAGTGGTCGTTGGGATCGAATAGGAAGTTGCGCGTGTTAGCGTTTGTGGTGGTGAAAGTAGGACTCGTCCGTGTAGACGACGGTGCGGCGCAAGCATAAGTCAGCCACTTGCGTCGCCTTGAGCGTTTTGGCGACGATATTGCAGTGAGCATTCAAAGCAAGACAAATCTCCATGTGTAGTATTAAAGCGAACCAACGGGGGTCACTCCACTGAATAATAACTCTTTAACACAATAATATATGAACTGTGAAGAAAGGGTTAGGTAAGTGGCCTCAATTTTGCACTTCACTGTAAATCCATCTACCCGCTCAACAACTCCGACAACATGTGCATTTTTGGAGGTTTGGCGAGAATTTCATCCAATGAGCTATCGTCGGGCCGAAACAGCGCCGCTTACAGCGAGCCTTCTTTACCCTTGGCGCGATGCATGTGTGCATGAAAGCACTGCCCGCGAGCATAGTGTAGGTTAACCATAATATGCACTAACCCTTCCACCTTATATTTTGTAAATTTCTTGTAGTTGGGCCCAGCGGACCCTAATGACATCGCATTAATGCAGAACGAACGCGAGCTTGGTTGACCGCATGCACCATCTCTGATGACTGAAGATCGTTCAGGATTTCGACGACTATTAGCATGTGTATGCCCAATGCAACTACGTTTACAAGGCGTCAAAGGGTTTATAGGGAGGAACTACGTTGGGCTCATCGTCGCATTAATGCCGCCGATGAATAGCACCGTCCTGAATCGGGCATCGACAAATCCATGCACAATTAAAGATGCAAAAATCAGAAATTATCATACTTGTTATGAGGCATTGCGCAATTAGCATACTAGCCTATGCCAGCAACGGCATAGGCTCTCTAGTTGCCGGCAGGAAGAGAGCCTGGTCGACGAGCTTGTTCCGCGCACGTTGGTTTGAATGCGCAATCAAAAACAATTCCTTATAAACCAATTGGTCACTTGCTGTGCTGATGTTTCCAAGTAGAAATATTTTTGAAGAATGCGAATAAAATAAAAAACTCCTCAACGAGAATAAGCGACTACAAAATTTTGAAGCCAACAAGTCAGTTTGCATCGGTCATTTTTCGATTCTTGCTGCTGCAGGCATCTCCAGCCGTAAAGAAACACTCAAAAAAGAATTGAATGCGATAAGCCAGTTAACCTTGGAGAGCACCTTGCACACGGTCCGTACCGAGCAGCCGAGCAGCAACTCCTCGTGTATCTTGCGCACAGAGCTATCGCCTTGCGCGGCAGTACGCACGATTGCGCGTACTGTGCGCTCATCAAATGAGCGTAGCCGACCAGGGTAAGTCCATCGCGCTGTGCAGTTCAGCATACGACGCACGTCATCCGTTGATCGTGAACCGAACCAGATGTCTTGCGCACGCCAACGCCCGCTCCATGCAGGCCAAGAATACGCCCACGGTCAAAGTCTGTGAGTGGTGGGCCCCTCCCCATTTTGTAAAAGTGAGCGGCATGCGCGCGAAAGGTTGAATAACGCTCAATTTCCAACCAATTATTTTATACTTTGTTTTTGTTTGTCCATCAAGTGTGCGTAAATTTGGTCGTCATATATTCGACTTCTTTGTATGGTAAGAACATGAAGGAGTGGTAATTGGTCAACAATAGTCTGTGAATTGCACTACACGCACTAAATTACATGTCATATGTAAACAATCCGTCCATTGGGGCTGCTGGTGCGGATTTAGGGCAAAATATAGGGGTGCGCATATCATATTGTACTTAAGTGTTCTCGTAGATTCTGAACAGTGATCTGAGTCGCGCGAAATAGTGTCTCTGAAGTAGCCGGAAGGTCTGGGTTCAATTCTCATATATGCTTGTGGCTGGGCCATTGATCTTGAAAATTGGGTAAAGCTGCGCGTACTTGATAAATGTAATCTAGTTTCGATCAGCAGAAGGGTGCAGATCAATCAAAGGGATCTCCCAGTCTTCTAGCGCAATGCTACTGACAAAATTAGCAAGAAGGCCCACGTCAATGCTTTCTGCCGCATCTGCAATACTGTTGCTAGCAAAGGCTACTCTAATATCTGTCTTTTTAAAAGCGTTTTGTATCGTGAACGGGGTGATTGTACCCCACGCTCTCATCGCGAGTTGTTACGCATCCAAGTGATGCGAAGGGTGGCCATGCGCGACGCCAAAGATGCTTAGGCGTCGCGTTTGCACCTCCGCCGCTTGGATGACGTGGGTTGCGGCGTCGTGCTTCATGTAGGAGACGACCTTCGCCATCAAGAGGTGTTAGTACCGCTTCTTGAAGGCGACAATGATGCCGAGGTCGCACGGCTGCTTCCAGCTAGTGCAGTTGGCAGGCATAAAGCGAACCTGAACGCTCCCGACGTTCATCTCCTAAAGATGTCCGGGGGCATTGTCCAGAAGGAACTGCGCATTGCCTGTGGCGAAGGCCTCAATAGCAGGCTGTAAGACCTCGCGAAGCCATGCAGCAAACTCTGTGCCATCCATCCATGCCTTCTCGTGGCAGAAGTATGACACAGGCCACGGCTTGCTGCCACGCACACTAGCGCGTCTACCTTCCTGATGAAAGTGACAGGAACTTTGACACTGCCGTCAGCGTTCTAGCAAAGGCCTACAGTGACGAGCTCTTTCGGCGCCTTTTTGCCGCGGTCGCCGGCAGCTCGTGCGTGCTGAGCAGTGTCACACGCGGTAGGACGCGGTACAAAAGACCAGTCTCATCCATGTTTTAGATTTGAGACGGCGGGTACGCGGCGACAATGGCCAGGGTGTCGAGGGCTGCAAGCAACTCGGGGTCCTCTTTGTCGACTTCGGCTAGCCGTGCAACTGCACGTGTACGATGCAGTAGCGCTCACGAAAGTCTGGGAGGCACCCCAGGAAGCGTGCTGCCCGGTGAAGGGTATGCCCAGGTTGCGCGCAATTTGGACTGCCTTCACCAGCGCCACCGACGGTGGCACTGGCAAACGCCGCCGGCGAAATTGGTTGATATACTCGACAGTGCAATGTCTATCAAGGGGTACTTGGGTTCCTGGTACCGGTACATCTCGGCGAGCATTTCCGTGCTCATGCCGAGCGTGAGCTGCAGGACGACACACTTGCTCTTGATCAGCGACCGTATGCACGTGGGCGAGACGCCGTAGGCGCTGGTGAAGTCGACATCGCGGCGAGGGTCGTACTTCTAGAGCTCGTCGAGCATATCAAAGCGCTGCGTCTCAGTGGTGCGGCGACCCTTGGCATGGCGCGACGTGCCGGTGTCGGCCTCAGGCTGCGCCGCCAGGCGCTTTGTCACTCGCTTAGCAATGAGACGCGCGTGCTTGGGTACGGGCTTTCTTTTCTTGGGCTTGTCAGAGATCGTCATGGCTCTTAAATCGGGGATGACTGCGATGCCACCTTTTTCCAGTTAAGTTGGCGCCAAAATATCAGTGCCAAGCAAAATAATTGGTCACGAAATTCGGTCCAGTATTCGCTTTTAATTGTGCATAATTCTTAACTGCAGTGCCTTGCCAACCACCAACACAATGTCGAATGGCATTTGCCGAACTTTGCGTCGAGGCTACTGCATTTGTTAAAATCATTTACTTTTATATGTGTTCTTATAAAACGGGGCTGTTCCTCCTGTCTTAGGAATTTTTTTCTGAGCACACCCTTTCCCGACATTGTGTGGCGCTAATAAAACCTTTACAGTAGGGGGAGCCTTAACCCCGATTTGGGTCCCGCGATAAGTCGCCTCTGTTAAATGTCGCTGGCCATTAAAAATATTGCGCAATAAAAAAGAATTGGTCCGTTTTTAATTGCTCTCAAATTTGTATTTTTGGCGCGAATCTTGGCGCGAAATGTGTCCGGCCTCGTGCAGGAGTCATTTCGTCTTCACCGCGCATCGTATGCAATACCCATGGATGGCGCGCGCCAGCGTCGTTCTCGCACACGCCTCAGCGACAAGCAGCGCCTTGAAATCGTGCGCGAGTGGCAGCTCCTTGCGACACCAAAGACCCAGCTCGCCAAGCGCTACAGGGTCCACGAGTCGTCCATCCGTCAACTTTTGCTCAACGCCGACGCCGTGCTCGACAGGACGGCCAACATGACAGAGAAGCTGCTCGCCAGAACAATTCGTTACCAGCGGCGCAAGTGGGAGAGCATTGAAGTCGACCTCGTTCAATGGATTAACCGCCATCGAGCCAAGTGCGAGACCGTCCCGTGCATCGTCGCGATCGAGAAGGCCAAAGAGCTCGCGCGCAGCCAAGGCGTGCTCGAGGAGAATTTTAATGTTCCGTACAACTGGCTCCGTGGCGTCCGCCGTCGCTACGGAATTGGAGCGGTCATGCAGCACGGTGAGGAAGGCAGCGTTGACAAAACCGACCCAAAACTCCTTAAAAGCCTCGACGACATCATGGCACTTGTCGCGCGAAACTCGGCGTCGCGCGTATTCAATATGGACGAGACGGGGTTGCTCTACCGCGTCCTGCCTCGCCTTACTTTGCTTGGTCAGGGCGAAGACCCAATGATGATGGTCTGGAGTTGCTTGTGTCGCGGACTTCGTCCGTGATATTGATAGCAGTGCGTTAGACACACTTGATGCCGACACGATCATGGACACGAAGATATTTGAGCTTTGAATACAATACACAATAATAATATGAGCAATTTCAAAATAAAATATTGCCTCGGAGCCCGCATTTGGCGACACATCGGCCTCTCCACCCAAAATCACCCGTCGGGGTTAAGGCTCCCCCTACTGTATGTGTTGTAATATTGCACCTTAATTGGCTATTCGGAGTTCCAAAACTGAGACTTACGCCTCAAAATCGAGTAAAATGCTTTTGCACCCACGGTTCGCTCGAAGCACACAATAACATAGCTTTATCGCACAATTTTTTTGCCTTTTGCACGTACGACTTTAACACACAATAGGAAATCGTGTCCACACATGAACTTCTGCCTAAAACACACATCGACTAGCCTACTGATAAGTTCCTCGAATTTATGTCGAACGAACTGACATAATCCTGCACATATTCCTCCCTCCATCAGATGTGTTCCTGCACTGCACTAATTCACAAATAATTCACTATACATCATCGAGATATGCACTGCAGTGTTCACTTAGCCCCTCCTACGTCGCTCCCTCGCCTTCTGAGGCCTGATGCGAGGCACTCCTTCGCCTGAGACCGACATGCGCGAAAACACTGGCCCGCCATTATTATCACTTCGTCACATTAAAAATACAAACCCTCTAATGGGTATTACAGCTGTATACCGACCATATAAGATCGATTGCGAAAACATATCTAGATTCCTCCCACGCCATTCAATTAAGTGGAACCTGCAGCTGGGAGTCCCATCACTTTATATTCTGCATTCTTCATCACACTCCTCGCTGGTAGATCTCGGGTATCGGCGTGTACGGTCCGTGGACCTAGCGCTGCAAGGTTCAAATCCTTGTACCAGCAGTAAACACTTTTATATGTATGCAATGTATTTACTTTATGAAATCATCTATGGCATATGCAGCAGCGACAACGTAGGCATCAAATCTCGAAGATAAGCGCCCGTGAAGCGCGACTTGGGCGCCCCCGACGAACTGCCCGAACAGGTGGGTTTTCATCGTGCTGGGCACGTGCACGGCGAGCGGGCCCACGGCGAGGTGCGGGGGGTAATTCGACTTGGACAGGGACGTCTACTGAGGCTTGAAGAAGGACTTCAGTTGGTTGAATTGGATCTTTTGGGGGAGCATTTGCAGGTCGCTCAAATTGCGCCTGCCGCTGCCGGCGCACGCGAACCACGCGCGAGACAAGCAAACGGCGGCCAACTGTAATGCCGGGAAAAGGGATACCGGAACGCATGCAAGCAGCAATGAGGTGGATACAGACACCATACTTGGAAAAGTACTTGCAATGGCAGAGACGTGCAGCTAGTTGGACGGTCCAACCAGATGCCGGCTGGTTGAGAATCTCCATGCATTGAAGATTACGTACCATTGTACGATCGAAGCATGCATCTGGTGATGCGTCTTTATCGAGCGCCGTGTCTTGACTTGGTGCTACGCTGACTTGATTTGCCAGCTGGTGAACGTACCACTGATCCGCCTCGTCACCGGCAGTCACATCCAATTGGTTGACAGATTGCAGTTGGCGGTAGTGAAGTACAAGTCGGTCACGGTCACCTGCAACAGGATGTGTCACGTACACTCGGTTGCGCTGATAGTCGCGCCGCAGTATACCGCTGAACTCAATAATGAGGTCGATAAGGAGCAGCCGTTTGCGCTGACACACG
Source organism: Achlya hypogyna (assembly GCA_002081595.1). Taxonomy (NCBI): domain Eukaryota; phylum Oomycota; class Saprolegniomycetes; order Saprolegniales; family Achlyaceae; genus Achlya; species Achlya hypogyna. Next base: position 17,457 of record JNBR01002446.1, read on the forward strand.
AGCTTTAGGTCGGCGTTGAACTGCTCATTGGGGTTGTTTGTCGTCGGAGAGCCACGGTCACTAAAGAAGATTTGCCATTGTTGACATCTTGCACCGTCCCGTGGAAGCCACTGTCGTCGGAAGTAGATGAGGAATCTTGTCATATGTGGCGTGTCGAGCGGTGCAACAGTGCCCCACGAACCGATGACACGTGCAACAACATAATCTAGTGAACTTGGTCGCCCGAAAAGTGCATGTCGTAAATGTCTTGACTGACAATGCGCCACTGCTCGTGAGTTGCTCCACGCATTTTGTCGCGACACTACAGTACGGGTGAATACACCGAAGAGAGTCAAACTATACCGCTTTCATGAGATGGAAGAAGCACATCAGATATAGTACAGGGTGATCGTCGCGGCTGAAAATGGCCATGACAGCGTTGTACTGAGCATCGTCACCGTCGCCCATGACGAGCCTTGGTTGTATTTCGAATCCAGTGTACTGATGACAGAATGTCTTCAAGGTGGCGTCATCTACATTAGAATCAGATCGGTATCAGATATCATATCTCCAAACCCGTTGTGGCGGTCGACCTTGATGTTCATTATGGTTGTAGATGTGCTCCCCTTGACGCCAGACGTCGACGATGCC
>JNBR01002448.1:0-11409 GCA_002081595.1 Achlya hypogyna
TGGGCTGTTGCTGGACGGCGAGCACATAATATTGTACTTATTTATTGCACAATATATTATGTCCCAACATTGTGGATGGTACCCACTGGGCTTCCTCGAGCTGGTGGGCACGCGTGCATTGCATCGTCGGAGCCGGCGCAGCTTTGGCAGTACAGGTATGTGTAGAAACCTACGGCAGTCGGTGCGAACGCGGCTCCGACGATCGCATTGGTGCACTTGACGCAGATCTTCCCGGGCCAGTTACCGATCGTCAATGGCATGATAGCTACGCCCGCTGCAAGTCGATGCGCTTCCACGGCGATTACCCATCGCCCAGCCAGCGCTGAGCACCAGTACCACGCCGAGAAGGCGGTCCAGGTGCATATGGCTTCGCCACCAAAGTGTTGTAGACGCCATCGAAAGACCGCGAAGAGGTACTCGCAACCCTGGTCCGATTCACCTGTGCTGCACAGAAGCAGCCCGAGGGTGAACCGCCCTACGTAGCAACAACGCCATGTCAGAGTCGTCTCAATCCACCATGTACCGTCTTGAATGACGCCCTCCCATGTGGCGTCGTCATCATCGACACCGACCGCGTTGGTGTGCGCCGTGGCAATAACGGAGTTTACGATGGCTATGGCCGGGGCATAGTTGCCGCCGTACCGATAGGCTGCCGCGACGTTGAGAAGCGCCTCGAGCGTCACGAGCGCCGAGGAACCTTCGTCGAGCTCGTCTAGAAGCGCGACATGTTCCAAGAGCGTCCGCGCTGTCGCCACTTCTTGGCTTTGCAGGTACACCATCGCAAGCAGCGTCATACAATCCCGAAGCTTGAGGTCGTCGGCGTCGCACAGGCGCATCGCGTCTGTAAGCCAAACGATTGCGTCGGTGTACCGATGCAACTGCCCAAGGCAGTCACCGACCGCTAGCTGAGCATCCAGAGTCGTCGAGGCTTGTCGTCCTCGGTGGTGTACGTTCGTGAAGAAGCAAGTGCGGAAGAGCGCGAGGGCCAGAAGCGGGTCGTTTTCTTGCAGTGATTCGCCGAGGGCCATCCACTCGGGCTCATGAAGGAGCAGCGCTGCCTCCATGGCCACGGGCTCGAGTGACACAGGATGATGCCACCGCAGCACAGGTGCCGCCGTGGCGCACGACCTAAGCAGCAGCTGTGGCTCGGCTGCTGGGCTTTCGACGGCAACGGTCAGTGGCGGCAGTTGCACGCAAATGATGCCCACTGGGCTATTTGCTCGAAGTGCAAACGGGGCTGTCGGTGGTATGCACTGAGAAAGTGCAGCGACGACATCAAGAAAGAGTTGCTCTGGAGGGCTAAAGACAACGAAAGCGGTGTGCACTGGTGACTGTTGCGCTTGTAAAGCTGCGACAGCGGCAGATGATAGCCCGTTGACCGATGCAATATGTTGAGGCTGCACCTGGCGCAACTGTTGGAAATAGTTGAGAGTGAGGTCCATGGTCAATTGTGGTATGCAGTCGCGGCAGTTGTTAACCACAATAGCATAGACACGAAGAACCAGTCCATGTGACCATAGGATCTCGATAGGCGTTAGCTGGCATCGTCATACCGTCGTATCTTGCAAAGCAACAGGGTTGCACCCACCCTTGGCACAGCTTACTTGGTCACGGGGCGATCTCTCCATAGTTGCCGTTCGTACCTGCACGCCTACGCCAGGCACTAATCCAGGTCAACCTACCGTATCCAATGCAGGTTTCTTCACCGTGTGTTCTACTTGATGCGTCAACGTGTATGGGCTCGCCATCCTCCAACACGAACTAAAAAGCTGGTCGATCTTGCCCACGCATCGAGTTGAAAGCATACAGCTCGAGACTTCTCTTAAACAAACGATTTGGTCGGCGTCCAGTTCGTGGAGTTTGCTAAATGAGCAGCACCTCGGGTGTGCATGAGGCTCCAGCAAGCAGTGTACTAGTATTCTGGATTTTGAATTGGGATTGTGTGTCTAGCATTGATTGACCACGCCACAGGATGCGTTTTTGGGAAATAGCTGACAAATGACTTCAAACTTTAAACATTTCAGAACGATAGTTGACGCACGCAAGACGGAAACTACCCTTCTTACACGGCTTTTAAGCCTCCATTTGCCCGTTGCCGACTTGGCGAAAGCAATCGTATTCCGGTGTCTTGCAGAATGACCAAAGGGGCAAAAACATGGCAACACTGCCTCGTTAGAAGACGGCGACCCGCCGCTTAGTGAGATTGAAGAACGGCGCCGCAACTTGTGTGCCCCCAGAGGAGTTGAATAGCTCCGATTGGAAACTTCAAGACCCAAGGTGGTGCATTGCTAACACAAAGCCACCAAATGAGCGGCTTTTCGCTATGTCTTGTCCATCTCTTGTAGCCCAGCTTTATCTCGTTTCCCTACACTTCGCAGAAGCGCAGCACGAATACTTGGAGGAACACAAAACACCCAGGGCTTCAATATGAGATGTAGCTAGTACGTGTGTTTCTTTCGCTACACTGGAAGCTCCATTGGCCCAAGTCCAAGCATTACTTCAGCAGCGAATCATATCGATTCTTAGCACTGGCTTGAGCCAACGGAAGCAATCCACTGAGCCGACTCATCCTGCGTCTCAACAAGATTTGATTGTATCGTTGACACGCGAATGCAGTAGCGGAGGAAGGGTTTGACACCTCTGGCGTGATTGGCCGGAGCCAAAATTGACAAATCTTATTGGTGCCTCTCCTATTTGATGATTTTAGAAACCTCTCAGAAAAAGAGTCTCCAATAATTTATATTCACCTTTCTAGATTCGTGCACATATTTTATTAGATAGAAACAATTACATAAACAAGTGGGAGTCACTCGGGAACCTGATATCATTGTCAACCGATATTTTGTAAGACGCATTCGTATTCATAAATTACCCATTAACGCCTGAGAAAGGAGTCTTTTCTTTCCTCCGCCACTGTACGAGGGGTCCCTTCAGCGGCTTTGGTACAGAAGAATCGATGGAAACATTTTTGAGCCGCTTGTACACTAAGTAGCGCTATCCTGTAGACTTAGGTGCAAACTTTCACAAAGGTGTCTTCAAGCCTGCAGATCCAAAAGCGACGTCAGCCAAGTACCAAAGTAATGAAGTAATTCAAGTATTTTGCCAAATTAGAATCTATCGACATTTCAGCGAAGCTTGGCGCAGGTGATATCATGCTGTAGCCTCGCAACTTCTGATTCCGATTCCACCATTACAAGAAACGCAGCTCATACAGAAGCACTAAGCACAACGAAGTACTTTGCACAAGTACACGGCTTGCTCCTCGCAGCGGCAAAGACCGCGAGCGACCTAATGCCTCGCTCTCAGCTTCAATGTGGACCATCACCTATACTGCATTAGCGCCAGAGCGGTGGAGCTAGGAGCATATCACGGCTAGTCATGCCGTGCACTGGCGGACATAGGATCTCGGCGGTTCAGCACGGCCCTCCATTTTTCTTGCGTCCGTGGGCCATTCACACTTGCCCACGTCGATAGATACTACCGACGACCTACTAGACCTTGAAATATATGCAAACGGGGGCATATACGCACCTAGTTTGCCCATGCTCGTTGCGATATTGCGATAGAGCCACCGACAACCAAGCCAGATCTGCTGCCTGGCTCGTCTGAAACAACGGGACCGAGTAGTCGTGGTCCGCCGACGTTGCTTTGATCTAGGCAACAATCGGGTTGTTGGTGTACTGCCCAGGTAATTGAGATGGGAGCTACGAGTACCTCGCGGCAATCTTGCAATGGCAGCTTGAGCCCTTCGGTGGCAGCGCCACCTGAACCTCGACGGTCTTCATAACATGAAACAGCTAGCTGCGAACTGCGGGTTGACCGATTACACGGTAGCGGCAACGCATGCACTTCGTACGCTACTCGATATTCAAGTGGAAAGGGTTGGTCAACCGCCACACGCAGAAAGATGAGCTGTTGCCGTGTCCTCCGTACTATTAACGATCGGCGACTCGTTTGGGAATGTGCGCATCTGTACCGTCGTCGGAGCCGTGTTAGCACCGGTGTTGCTGGTCCGTACACGTATCTGCGGTGCCGAGCCCGACTCGTTTGAATGCCTCAAGTATGACAGCATGATAGTCAGTGTCGCCCACTCGATGGCGACAGTTCGTGGGAAGCGGGGCACGTTCGTTGTTGTACAACGTTGTCATGCGTTTTGTTACTACAAGGCAAACTGCTACTGTGTGTCGAGTTGGTGCTTTCAAGCGCAGCTACCGTGCGCTGAATTTGTGGCATTGAGTGCTTTACGAACCCAAGCAATTGCAACGTCGGCCCAGCACCACAGCGAGATTTGGCCTATCTTGAACGAGACGTGAACGCTTGTGGCTCAATTCGCCGTTGGACAGTACCAACAGCGCGTGTCGCCGTGGTGCCGCGTCATCCCCGGCGGCGGTCGATAGTGAACACTGGCGGCGATTGCCATCGAGTGGAATCTCGCTTGATGGACGTCGAGTCCGGAAGCTGACCGAACGTGTTGTCGTCGCAATCCAGCACACGATTGGCAGCAATATCGCGACGTCGGGCTTAGGCTACCGGCGTTGTGATGAGCGGCTGATGAGCTTTGAGCGATGTTGGGTAGCGGCTCTCATCTAGCGCACTTGGTCTTGGGCACGTGACGGACTCCGTCACTATTCTGGTAACGCAGGCTTCAAGCCTCCATGTGGCGGGGTACGAGCGCGTGATTCATCTCCCATCTGGCTAGAGCACGTCGTCGACGTAGTCGAGTGCTGCCGTATCAAGTCCGAGATGGCAGTTCACATCTCAGTCCCCACCGGCGCCGTCGTGTATCAGTAGACAGGGTTGTCGTATACCTTGGGGACCCTAGCGATGCTTGGAAGTTTGTGATCCGAGCGGCTGATTGCCCAACTGCCGCTAGGCGGGGCCATGACCCCGGGGCATCGCTTTGCTGTTGGTAGGCTGGAAAGCCACGGGAAACGAAGTGGCGAATATTTTTTTCTGGCGAAATTTAAAAACCGCTTTGCAAGCCAGCGACAAACACATGGGGCGCTCTCCCTCGCTGGTGGCCGGGACTTTGAGCCATCGCCACCGTTTGACGAGGTCCAGAGTCGTTGGTCTTGACCAAGCCAGGAGCTCATTCGAGGCCATCTGGAGCCATGGTCGTCTGGGCGGCTCGTGAGGACAGATGACGACCGCCGACTGCCTACCCGTGCCAGCGCGTTTTCGCGAGCATAGCCACGCCCTCGAGCCCACGCGAGCTCATGCTTGTTCTAGCAGCCTCGCGCAACAACGATCGCCGCAGGCTCTGGTGTGGGTCGGTCGGTGGAGTACCATTGACCACCAAACGGTGTCGCTTGGACCGCCAACGACTATGACGCGGACTCTCGAGCCATGATGTTGTCGACTACAAGCGCAGGAACCAACGCCATTCAACTCGGCGACTCCATTGACGTGCTCGTGCCCAAGTTGCTGTCCTGCCACGTTCGATCCCATCCCCGTTTCTGACAGGTGTCGACTCCTTTGTACTCGCTTGACGATTTAAGCAGCCAGCAGCTTTAAGCAATCATCTCAACCACGTCGTCTATCCATGGCAAGCCCATTTGTTGGCCATTCTGCGGCGCCAGTGTACCATCCGCAGACAGACGTAGTAGTGGCCGCATTCCACTGACCAGTGCTCGCTACGTCAGAGCCGAAGCAGGCCTCGGAACTCTGCTCGCGAGACGAAAGCAATACCGTTCGACACGAATACGTCCATCATTGAGACCGCAAAGAATGCCGATGTAGGACACGACGCTGCCAGTACGAGGCGGCCGCACTCGTCGCTATATCGACCGATGGTCCAGCGAGAACCTCTTTCGGTTATTGGCGAACGCGAGTTGAGCCATATCTCATCCAGTGACAACATGTCGATACCAGGCGCAACACCTAAGCCATGTCCACGTCGTATGCTGCTTTTCGGTCGTGCACCACACCGGCGTTGGCGCTCGGTACCGTTTTGCTTCGCAACACGATACAGGACAATTTTGTGCTACGGTGAGCATGTTCTCGGATTACATCACACCCGTCAACACGGATTGGGCAACGGTGCGTCCTCTCATCGTGGCCGTCAGGTGTCCCGACGTCGTCGAATTCAATTGCGCTGCGGCGTCGACACTGGTGCACTGCCACCTGCAGGTGCGTGTGGAACTAGCGGCTGTCGGGATAGCAGGAACCTCGGCCTCGCGCCGCGAGATCCACTGGGCTTTTGAAACGATTCAAGCCTCGTTGGCGTCTCAACTGCACATCATCCCACAGAAGCCTGTGCCAGCGGCACAAACACTGCGAAAACCATTCACAATTCACGAGTCACAACGCACAGGGTGTATCGTACGAGGATAGCTGACTTCTCGCCACTGTGAACTCGGCGGTTGACGATAATCCCCGCCTTGAACATCTCTTGCTCGTTAGGGCTACGAATTCTCGTCCTCGTCGATACACTGCACGATACATACCGACGAAGCCCCATTTCCATCACAAATCGATATCTACATGGACATGTTTTGGGTGCAACGAGCAAGCCAATGCCAACTGCCAAGAATTCCCGGCGGCCAAGTCTACTTCTCGGCTCGTCTGCAACGACGGCGCCGGAGCTGCAACGGCACCACCCCACAGCACTCGAGCCCATGGCTGTATCACCAGCGCTGCTACTGTATGTGGCCAAGTGGGTAGCGCTCTATGGCGTTGCGGACGGTGACCCACCCTGGCCCTCGTGCCATCGGTGCCTTCATCAAGGCAATGAAAAGGCGTAGGTTCGCATGGTCCATTGTTGCGTTTCGGGCCTCGGCTTGACATTTGCGAAGCGTGGTTTGCTCTGAAGCTACTGCTGTGCTGCAGAGGCAAGCCGGACGACGGCTGCAAAAACATCTTGGTGATGTTGCGTTGAAGGCTGCAACACTTTTGCGCCAATACATCGTACTTGGGCACTTGGAGTGCGGCACGAGCGATGCCATCCGCTCGGAGGCTTCTGGCGGCGGCGAGTACAGACGTCATCGCTACAGAATCAAGTCGGCGTGCTTAGGTGAAGAATGTGAACATTTTGATCGATTTCAATGATGTCGTGAATCTCGTGTTGTAGGACATGATATCGCCTTTGCCCTGGAATCAATGGTCTTGAGCGGGGTACGTAGGACCACTGCTCGATTGAGCGTTGGACCAAATAGGATACGGTTTCTCATGTGGCCATGGACTGTCAACTCGACCTTATGGACAGTGTCTACGAAGACTTCGGCGGAGAGGTGCGTATTCACACACCTGCCAGAGAGCGGGAACCACTGGCTTGGCGATTCGAGCAACCCGCAACCTCCAGCTCCATCAAGCATTCGTCGTTGCCCACGCGCCATTGATGCCATCGACTCTTGTAGCCGATGACGTCGATGGCCGTTGGCAGTCGAGGCGACGCCGTTCGGTGGTCATGGATCCACTTGAACAGCAGCTCGATGTCTCGAGAAGCCATTTAAGCCACTATGTGCGCGGACGTGTTGGCGCCAACAGTGCGTGCCTCCACTGCGGCTGTCGGAGTGCCGTCAAGAGTGCTCACGAGACGACCAGACTCCAGAGGGTGTATACAGCAGGCCACGACCGTACCCAGTCCGACGATTTGAGACCTGGCGACGGATGAGCGTTGATTGCGCCGCCTCCTGCAAGCACACCAGGTGCTGCGATTGACACGTTTTTCTAATCGCCTCGAAAAATAAGAATACGCTGGCTGGATTTTTGATTTATCAGATGCAACGGCCCTGCCAGCGGTGGTTCGGCGTTCCACCGTAGCCTTCGAAGTGCCCGAGGCGTCACTGAGGACTGCAGGCCATGCATTGTCTGCGTTTCCCGATATGTGACGACACCAGCGTGCACTCAAGCGTGAAGGTACCGCCCCTCAGCGCAAAAGCAAACTGCCGCCATGGTTCGCTGCTGCATCCCACGAGTACTCAGCGGCGTGTCGGACTTTTAAGGCCTACCGCACTCGTGGCCCGCCAGAGCCACGTTTCAAGCTCGCAGCCTTGAAAGCTTCGCGGCGTGAGCCGCGGCTTTGTGTGCTCAAAACCTACGACACTGTTGCTCCAAGCAAGCATTGAAGGCCGCACCAGAAGCCGCGCACTCTGACCGGTAAAGTCCACAGCAATACCTCCTACACGACCTGAGAAAATATACAGGTGTAAAACGCGCGCCGGGCTACACGATCCGTCGGCATTCCAGATCCACGCCTCAATGCCCATCGTTGCTCTCGTCAAATCTTGACAGCTACTTGTGCCAGCGCAGCGCCACATACCTCCACTTTCAAGATCGATCCCGATTGTGGTGTTGCACAACGCCAAGACCACCGTGATTTTCGTCGCGTGGCCTGTGCGAGACCGTCGACTGCAACTATGACACCAAATCCATACCTTCGCATTGCGATTCTCTTGGTCCGTTAAAGGAACAATGTCACTGGAGTTGGTGCGCATGAAAACTTCGCCCTGCAACACAATGTATGACAACATTGTGCATCAACGACCAAACTATCATATCACTCGGCGCGTGTCGACACGAATAGTACAACAGTCAGTATCGTGCTCGCACTCGTAGCGCTTGTTGTTCCCAAACCAGTGGACACATTCGCACTTTAACGTCCAAACGGCTACAGCCTTGACCGACACATCAGGGTAGACGCTAGCAAAGGTTTGTGTGAATGCGTCTTCAACAATCGGGGGCTCGAAAGCTTTGGGGTTGTCAAAGGAGGTGTGCCAACTAAAACGGACAGGTAAATTAAAAAAAGAAATTTCGGTGTAGACCAGAGAATGGTTTAAATTTTTCCCAAAAAAACAATCTCACACTGCCCAAATTCAAGTTTGGTCTCAAATTCTGTCCAAAAAACCTGACAGGTAAATTTGCATATTTTTCAATAGAAATTCAGCCAATCACAACCGACAGCCAGTTTTTGAGATCGCCTCCGTTTTATGCGTCGATCGCGATGGCTGCCCGAGTCTTTCGCTGCCGCGACCTCATCCGCGAGGTCGCTCAGTACCAAGCAGGGCTGCACATCTCCTTGATCCACCTCCCCCCGCGCTGCTTCGGTGACCACGATGCGCCGGATGAAACCGAGTGGGGCCACCACTACGCGATTGCCGTTGCAACCGACACCGTTGTCAGCGCTTGGTTCGCTGATTATGGCAAACACGGGCTCTCGCAGCTTCTCGAAGCCCACCCTGGCGTTGCCCACGGAGTCTTTTATTGGGCTGTGGCTAGTTGTGGCCTGGACGTGCTGTGGTCCCTTGAAGCCACGTATGGGCACCTCGCACCACGCGGGCTTCTCGACGTCGCTGCCGCCCGTGGCAACCTCTCGCTCGTTACCTGGTTGCACACGCACAAGTCAACCGGGTGCTCTTCCAACGCAATGGACATGGCTGCTGACGGAGGACACCTGCGCGTCGTCGAGTTCCTACACCGCCATCGCACCGAAGGCGCAACCGTCGCGGGCTTCGAAGCTGCTGTTCAGCAAGGACATATCGCAATCGTACGGTTCTTATATGACGCCTACCCACGGCTCTGCCGTCCCAACGTCTATGAAGTGGCGGCGGCGTACGGCCAACTCGACGTCCTGCGCTACCTCTGCCGATACACAGCACCGTTCGCGGTGTCCATTCAGCGAGCTAAACAGACAGCAGCGCAGACTGGGCAGTTTGCCATTCTTGCCGAGCTGCAAATGCTCTATCCCGTCCGAGAGCACTTGGTACCCATCGCACGGGGTGCCCTCCGGCGGCAACACACGGCGCTCGTGCACTTCTTCACCACCGAGCTATGGCCAACGTCCGGCAGCCTCGAGGCCTTTATAGGCCGGCCGGCCGTCCAAGCCGCCATCATCGAAGCCGCGAGGTGCAATAACCTCGCGCTCTTGACGCTGCTTGACGCGCATGAACCCCGGGTACCATGGCCAACCGACGCGCTCACGGCGGCCGCGGCCGTTCACACCGACGTTGTTCGATTCATCGCGGCGCGGCACCCTGAGGCCACCAGCGCCGCTGCGCTCGACGCGGCCGTGGCGAGCTCCCGGGCGCCGCTGGAGCTTATCATCGTGCTTCTCCACACATTGCACCTGCCGGCCGACCCGCGGTTGGCCGTGCTTCATGGTCGCCTCGACGTCCTCGAGTACTACGCTGCACACCCCGCAATCGTGCCGGAGAACTCATGGAACGCAGAGCTCGCAAATTTGGCCGCGGCCCACGGCCGATTGGAGATCATCGCTTTCTTGCACGCGCATCTCCCTGAGGGCTGGTCGGTCGCGGCCATGAACGCGGCGGCAAGCTTTGGGCACGTGGAAGTCGTGAGCTTCCTTCATGAACACCGAACGGAGGGCTGCTCGGACGAAGGACTCGAGCGTGCCTTGGCCCGCCGGCACAAAGCGACGGTCGCATTTTTGTGCCGCGCCTGCCCGCATGCGTTTTCACCCAAAGTACTGGCCTCCGCCACAGATTTTTTGCGCATCCCGTCGCGCTATGATCGGAAATGCAGCCTCGCTGACGTCGTGTGTTGACACCGGCATGACAGACGCGATGCGTTTTCTTGCGACGATATAACCCATTAATATAGACGACTCAATAGGCATAGAAGCCGAATGTCGAATTGAACATCGGGGAAATGGGTTTACGGGTTTACCATTTACATACTATTAGTTGGATTCTTTTGCTTGTGACTAAAATAGTAAGTTTTACAGGTATATTTTGAAATGGAGCAATTTTGTAAGCTTGTCCAAGGTAGTCAGTTCCTCAAGCTCGATCATCGATTCCAACAGGTTCATTTTTACTTTTCCAATTCCACTTTCAGTATATTTTGCCAAACGTCGAGTATTTTATGCCAAGTGTCAACTAATATAGTGCCAAACGCCAAATATATTTGGCCTGGTGTCACTTATATTTAGTGATGCATTGAAAAAATTCAAAAAATACGTTGAGATCTTTGAACTGAGAATCATTTCGGAGAAAGAAGCAGCGGCAAGATCAAGAGGATGGACGAGGAGCTGATCGAGCCCGTGTCCGCCACGCCGCCGCTGCGCGAGCCAGCGACTCCCCTGTTGGCCAAGCGGCCCAACCGTTATGCGGCTGACCCTCCTCGAGATTGGGAGGCAGTCGCACCAGCAAACGACATCGAGCTCCGCACAGAACTACGTTATAGCCGACGAGCTGGTCTTGAAAAGCGTGGGGATATCGTCGACCAAATCTCCAACAACAACATATCGACTGCTTGCACATTCGTCGAGCAGGACTGTCAGGCGACCCTCGAGGAGCCCCGAGCTCGCTCGTTATTGGCAAGACGACGATCTTCAACGCTCTTGCAAACTGGCGTTTACGTACAAGAACGTGCACATGGAGCCCAATTAGACGAACTCTCGTGTAAGGCCAAGCGCGCGGCGTTTGCTCGGCAACAACTCGAAATCACGAGCTC
>JNBR01000146.1:0-20314 GCA_002081595.1 Achlya hypogyna
TTAATTGACTACAGTTTTTAGTTTGAATTTAAACTTGAAGAATTGTGAAATTGAATGGAAACTGGCGAAATTGACCTGAAAGCGATGAATTGGAATTGAAAGTGGCGAAATCGAATGGAAAGTGGAGAAATGGCGTGGAATCTGGTGAATTGGGATGGAATCTGGCGAAAAATGGTGGAAGTTCACCCAATTTAAATGAAAAAAGGTGTAGTTGTAAGTCTTAACGGTTCGATATAACGGATGTTATTAACGCGTTATTAACTCTGTTACATGTTATTTTTTCAATAGCTGTTAAGACACCCTTGCCATTCATTCGGTTACTTTCGGCTGAAAGTGGTTTTCATCAGTTTATATCAGGAACTTTTCGGTATTTACAGGTACAAACCAAAGCTCCTGCCAGGAGGTTTTGCACAGCAACCCAAGTTACACAGTGTTTATGAGTAGTGATGAGATTGATTGCAATTGTTATTTCGAGCACTCGTGAGCGCTCAAAAGAATCCATACACATGATTAGTCAAAAGGCCGTAGACGAAAATCTCGTCAAGAGCTTAACCAAATAAGTATTTGGTCCAGGGGCTCCATCGTTTGACGTTAGACGGTAGTTGTGCAGATGCACAACTACCCCATCCGCGGACATCTCATGCCAGCACGAAGTACCAAGATATCTAGGCCGAACGCCGATCATACTTCTTGGGTACTTTTGGCCCCGACGCCGATGTTGCTGTCGCGCATATTATGCACCACCACTCCGATAAAATGGCGTCCAAGGAAGTTCGCGCGCTCAGTACTTTTTCGCTCAAATTAATATGAAGAAGATATCCCATTCAACGCACTCACTCAACAAGCTGGTGTTTCGCTGATTTATCGGAGTGCTCGCCAAGCTCAAGAACGCTGTGTTCATCGGCATTTCGAGCGACGTCTTGCAATAGTCCATCAATTAATAACGTCATAACCTGCCTTTTAGAGTCTTCTTTCACTCCACCTTCGAGCATAAAACGCGGTGCTCCACGGCGTGCCAACCCGCATCGTCTTTTGGTATAGCAATTGGGCAATTCAAAGCACTAGTATCCACAGTGGTGGTCTTCGGGTTTCGTGTCAAACTTCTTCGACGACGGATATACTTTTCCTTCGGCCAATATTGATTCATTTTTCGAGAATTTATTCGCTGGTATGGTGCACATCATCTAGAAACGACAATTTCGCCAAATTTTAGGCGTGGATTAAGGGTAGCTCCAAAGCCTAGTTTTCGTTCAGGACCGACTTGGGGATGCGGCGGTGACTCTTGTACTTCTTGTGGTCAAACCGTGAGAGGTTATAGTCGCAGCCGTAGCTGTAGGACTGGATGAAGTGGCCGCAGCGACGGTAGAATTTGCGTATCGACGACAGGTTGACACTGCTGAGGCTCTTCGGGGCGTCGTCGATTAGCCCCTTCCACGAATAGTCGCAGCTCGCCCGTGCGTGGCGCTTGGCGGCGCCCCAGTAAGCCTCAATTGGATTGAGCTCACAATGGTACTTGGGGTAGAAAAGGCACGTGTGGCCATGCTCGACAACAGTCTCTTCCAAGATGGACAGCTGTCCACGAAAGTCGTCTTGTGATGCCATGCAATGGCGCGCACAGCACGAAAGGACACCGTCGACAGTGTCGATGGTGATCTTTGCGTCGCACTTCAGGCGCATGCCCTCCACGTGGAGGCCGCGTTCGGCCAAGACTGCCTTGAGGCCTTTGGGAAGGCCCCTCAAAGCTGGCGTTGGATAATCCACCGGAAATGTCATGGCCTGGCTCGTCTTGTCCGGGCCGAACCAGCCGTCGCGCAGACGAGGTTGCTTGCTGCCGTGTTCATGCCCGTCACCGCAGCGCATCCGTGGCGTAGGCCGCGTGGTTTGTTGACTGGTCGAAGACAAAAGAGCCACGGCGTTGGGGTGCAGGGCAGCAAAGACCGGGATAGCTTTGGAGCGAACTTGGTTGACTACATGAGCGCTTGTCCAATACCCTTCTTGCGCTTTGCTAATGTGTAAGATCTCAGTCGTGAAGTGTCGTACTTCCCGGAGGCTCGAGCCTTAAAGTACTTAAGGAGAACAATGACCTTGAGAAGATGCGGTGTGCTTCTTTTGAGGCTAGCTAAGATGTCTTTGAGCAGCGCGATCCCCGCAGCGTTCTCGTCGACGACGACTCGAGGCAGAGCTCCGGGTTGCTTGAACCACATTGACGTGAGCGTCTCCATCGGGCATTTCTCGTGCGCAAGGGCGTTCGCTTGGCGGCGGCGGGACTTCGTGCGCTCGCTGTCACCATGGTAGATGAGTCGATTGCCCAGGAAATGGCGGGTGGCAACGTTGGGCTGACCGAGTGAAAGCACATGCTCATGGGCCTTTTGGTCGGCGGTTGGCAGACCCATATCGATAAGAATGGCGTCGTTTGTGCCGCGTGCGTCCGATGTCTCGTCTTCAGCGCTCGTAGTCTTCTTAAACAAGCCACCGAGACGCTCCTTGCGTCGGGCAGCCTTGGAACGCCTCGATCTCGGTGCCATAATCGTCTCGACACTCTTCAGTGGCAGCCCACAAATGTCCGGATACGGAGGACCCGTCGTTCGGATAACCTCAGTATACGTCAAATGTAATCATCGGCCACCCCAGTCGCCAAACCACGACCAAATCCCATATCTCCAGTAGTTAAGGTGGCCTCCGAATAGTGCCCATAACTTTGTCATTTTTACGATTCACATCAATCGAAGACACAATATCTCATCGCCTAATCGAGATCTATCGTTATGATCACTCCTTTTGGTATATACATTTGTCCTCCGAATGTTATCGGCCTCGAGCGGGACTTGCAATTCCTGTCGTTTCTAGATGATGTGCACCATACGAAAAATTGGAATATTCAATTTGCAGCGTTCGAGTCTGACTAGACTTTTTCGAGTAGGCCATCTTCCGCACTCATGCTTTTAATGCTAGTTAGATATGATGTGAAATTTCCATGCTCTATCGAATGTACTCGTTGTTGTTGTCGATTTCATGCCCCTTCATGGCGCTCCCATACTAAAGTCTGAAAAGTAGCAGAGACAAAATATACGCACAGTCATCAACATATACAAATTCCTATATTACAAATATGCCCCTGTCACGAATGCGCATTCGGTCCCGGATGAATGAAGTGATTGGCATACCATTTACCGCGTTTATTCACATGTGGTTTTTCCTAAACACAACTTCTGCATACTTTAAACCCAATAAAACGCCCGACGACCTGATATCACTTGGAATGGCACATGTTGGTGGCTTGAAGTCAATTGATTCTGTGCTACTATTGGTCTATTTTCTCTCTATTTTGCCCAATCCGACACCGCAGTGCCAATCACTGTCGGCGCGACCTGTCATATCCAGCTTCACCTCAACATGTCTGCCAAGCCGACGCCCACGACGCCAGTCTCCGACGACGAGCCGCTGAACACGCCATCCAAGGAAGTGCCCGCCCGCGAGCGCAAGAACTCCAAGACGCGTGAGCCAAAGCACTCGATAGCGGACGCCACATGCCTCATCCTGTACACGGGTGGTACGTTTGGTATGGCTCCGGACGGCGCTGGGGTCTTGCACCCCAAGAGTGGCTTTCTCGAGAAAAAGGTTCGCGAAATGGACGAGTTCAAGTTCGGTGGCATGCCCAAAGTTACCATTATGGAGTGGGAAGATCCCATCGACTCGTCAGATATGACTCCGGCCGACTGGGGCAAGATAGCAACTACAATTGAGGAGCACTACTGGGATTACGACGGGTATACCAGTACCACCACAAGTGTCCCTAATGTCCCACAGGTTTGTAGTCTTGCAGGGCACCGACACGATGGCGTACACAGCCTCCGCCCTCTCGTTCATGCTCGAAAGCCTCGGTTCGTTTCCTGCCTTCACCCAGCTGCACTGACATTGCTGCCCAGGCAAGCCTGTGGTTGTGGCTGGTGCCATGATTCCGCTGCATTTTCCCCATAGTGATGCGCGCCGCAACCTCATCATGTCGGTCATTTGCGCCGCGACCTTGGATATCCCCGAGGTGCTGACGCGCTTTGGTGTCACCTCTCAGTTTTGTAGGTGTGCATCTACTCGAACGATAAGCTGCTACGTGGCAACCGCACGACTAAGATTGCCAATATGTCCGTGGACGCGTTCCAGTCGCCCAATTTCCCGTACCTCGCCTCCACGGGCGTCGAGACGGCTATTGAACACGGCTTGATTCTACCATATCCGCGCCGCCGGTACTCCTTTGCATAACTGGACACGCACTCATCTCGCTATTGTAGCTTCAGCGTCTTTACAAAGCTGCACACCAACATCTGCGTGTTTCACCTTGTGCCCGGCTTCGACGATGACTGCATTACTGCGTACATCGAGCGCCACAAGCGCGAGACCAACCCGGGTGCCAACCCCAAAGCGATGGTACTTTTGCAATGCCGACGCCGGCGGCACTGTCCGTAGGTGTTTGCCCTCTATGGCACGGGCAACGCCCCGCTAAAGAAGGACGGCTTCCTCAGCGTTGTCCAGAACGCGCTGGACTCGGAGATCGCCGTCGTGGTCACGACGCAGTGTTTGCACGGCCGGTGCGGCAGATGTGGTCTTTGAAAAGGATCTCACTGTGGCCATAGCACCCAGCTTGATACGTACGCCACGGGCGTCAAGCTGCTCGAAATGGGTGTTATTACCTCGTACGACATGACGATTGAGTCGTGCGTCACCAAGCTGGCCTACCTCATGGGCAAGGGTTTCCGTGGCGTTGGTCTCAAGGAGAAGATGGAAACGGTGGGCTAGACTTGAGCTGCCAAGGGTCATAGGCAATGTAGGATTTGCGCGGTGAACTTTCTCTCGTCGACCATGCCAGCGAAGATTTGAGCCGCAACCAGTCGAGCAACCGCAAGACGGTCAAGAAGCTCCTGGGCCATTAGAGAATGTCGAAATACATGCACCTTGTCGAATTTGGGGGATCTGAGAGGGTAATCGAACTTTGATGCTGCATTGCAGGACCAATTGCGACGAAAGGAGCTCGCACAGATCGCTTGCAAGCATGAGGAAGCCGTTGGCACCACCCGAGGTGTTGACGCCAGGAAGGCCATTCCGGCGCCATGGGCAGTGGCGTGGTGATGGCTCCGGCCTAGAACCGTAGTTGTCGTCTTATGCAAGATCGGACCGAACATAGCGATGTACGCTGCAGTCAGAACGCAGGCATCTGGCACAGTCTAGCGGCTGCTAAGGAGCTGATGGGCACTGTCGATTGTCCCAATCGTTTCCATGAGCCCTCTCCGAGCCTTCCAACAATCCCAGCCTCAGCCCAGCACCAGCCGTTCCCAAAGGGGAACATTACTATGAATGAATACGTTTACTCATGGGCGAAAAGACAAAGTGGTCATGGCATGAAGGCTACAGTACCTCGTAGAGTACGATTGAATGCTCATGCTTGGGCAATGTTGATGGTGTCTCCTTGCGTTGGTTCCCATCATGTTGGTTCAAAATGATCCTCGCGAATGATTTTCTGCCGTTCGGTTGATTGGCATTTTCCATTGCATTTTGGAGTCGGAACATTTTGGTCCAATCAAAGGCAGGGTCGACAGTATTTAAAATCATGAATTTTACTGTGACTTGATCTTTGTATAGTGTACAAAAAATGAGGATGGGTCGTGTTTTTGAAATTCAGACGTGCGATTGTGATTCGTGGATTAAAAGCCAATCACCACACCGGATTCGAAGTCATGTCAAAGAAAAAATGCATTATAAAAACATTCAATGGTATCTTATTTTAAATATGGTGACGGAATTTTAATCGATAGGATATTCACCAGAAAGAAATAAAAATAATCCATTTGCCTTTTCGACATGTCCGCGCCGCCACCGCTCTTCGCAGGGCTCAAGTTCTACCTGCGCATGGGGCTGTACAACCGCGACAAGATCAAGGAGATGATCCTGGTACAGAAGAGGTTGCGGGTTAGAGGCGCTCATGCTTGTGCAGGAGTATGGTGGCAAGTCGTTGTTCAAGCCGGAAAACGGCTGCATCCGACTCGAGGACAGCCACCGACTCGAAGATCGCGATGAGAACTGCCTTGACAGCAAGTGGATCGCAGCCTGCGTTGAAACAAATGAGCTTGTGGACCGCGAACCTTTCATGACCCCAGAAGATTGGCCCGAAAGCGGTGCCCAAAACAACCACAAGACCGCGGGCAAAAAAGCCAACAAGAACTCGGACAGCGACACTGGCGCTGAGATGGGGAAAAAGAGCAGACGACAATTCTACAGCGTACTTGAGCAGGCTGCAATGCTGCACTACATTGAGGTAAGTGAACATGGCGGCGGCTATATGACACGAACTGTAGGAAAAAGGTCGATCTGTGGACGACTTCTGCAGTCGAAAATTCTGGATCATGGCACATAAGGACAAGGTCAATCGCACGGTCTCAACCTATCTCTGATGCCCGTTCAGGTCGCTAACCGAACGTTTGAGAGCCTTCACGAGCACCACCGCAAGACTTTGATGCGCATGACAAAGCGGCAGCGCGAAGACATTCTTGCTCAGTTCAAGGTGACTGCAGCTACTGCAACGCTGACTTCATTTCTGCACTAGGGCTACCAAGGCTTCGAGCAGCCAGCAGACAAGTCTCGCAAGCGTCTACCGACCGAATCCGTGTCTGGCAAAGCCAAGAAGCGGACCAAATCCACGGATGAGTCCAACGAGTCGACGGACGAGGAGGCTGAAGTAGACGCTTCACCTCGGAGAATGACACCTCTCACACAGCGTCCTCATCGAGCCGCGCGGCCACAGAGGTTGACGGAGGCCATGGGCACTGACGAGGACGCTCCGCCCGACATGTTTCCTTCTCCCAAAAGCAAAGCTATGAAGAGAAGCATTACACCGCCCAAGTCGCATACCAAGAAGGCAACCGCCGGCGACTCTGATTTCGAAGTCGACGAGTCAACGACGTCCCAGACGGACGAAAAGGAGGCCAGCAGCGACGACAGCGGCAGCGACGATGCCGTTAGCCCCGTAAAGCTGCGTCGCCGATTGCGCAAGAGGCTCACCGTAGGCTCACCCGGCTCCGACGATTCATCGAGCTCGAAGGTGTTGCCGCATGCCAAGCGCCGCAAGCCTAGCGTCATTTGCCTCGACAGCGACTCGGATGAGAACGAGGCCACATGCGGCGACTCAGGCGGCATTGTACAGGAGTCGGATCAGGACACCGAAGGCGGCGCCGACGTCCCAGAGCAGTCGCCACCAGTACACCGAACGCTGTTTAAGCACACCAAACGCCCAGTCGTCGTCTCTGCCCCGACGCCTGCGGCGCTCGAAACAGGGGTGTCGCCTGCCAGCCGAGCCAGCCGCCGCATCTCTCTCACGACGCCGATTGCGTCGCCTGCAACGACACCGCCGGCCACGGCTGCAAGGAGACTTGCGTCAGCTCCATTTCCAATGAAGGCACCGACAACCGCAGCCGAACTCACGGCCCTCAAGAAGTTTCTCTTTCTCCACTCGGGCATGCCAGGAGACGCGATCGACCACGCACTGTACTCGACGTCGGGCAATCCCGTTATCGCCCTCCAGTACCTTCGCGGGCAACTTCCTTTAGGTAACGCCGCGATTGAATTTGTGCCAAAGTGACTGTGACATAGGTTGCTGGACGCCTGAGGACGACACTTGGATCTATGACCACGTTGGACTCGCGAAGCTCGATGCAACTGCGTCCGACGACCAGTGGAAGGCTGCAATTATCGAGGCGCTGCGGTCAATGCCGTTGCCGCGGCCGCACCCTGTGGACATGGTCGTGGAGCGGATCCGCTTTTTAATTGCGGAAAACGCAGCGTAGGATGAAAAGTGGTCGGACTGTTAGTTAGTTGGTCTGCTAAGTTTTGTTTGTGCACCATTTGCGCCAACGTGTCTGGCACCCCGAGTCCAACGAGCGACATCGTATGTATATAAGTTATTGCAACAGCTTTTTGAGGCCGACCCACGTCTTGCGCATGCCGCCGGAGGGCTCGATGGCGAGCTCCTCGGGTGATGTTTCCCATGACACCACGCTTTTTCGCTCAATTGTCCGCGCCGAGTCGGAGAGCCGCGTTGACACGCCAGAGGCCGTGAGGTACGTGGTGCTCAGCGTGTACTCAGCCAGGTCGTTGGCCAGGTCGTCGCTGCGGAAGCTCGACGTCATCGAGTCCAAGTACGACTTGGACGATTCCATCGCGAGGGTGGGGGCGTCTACACCGTCGCTGTGAGTGATGGGTTAAAGTTGCGACGTACAATCGCGGCGCGATGAAGAGGCTTCGTTTTCCACGACGTCCTGAGGGTCTTCGACGCAGCCGAGGCAACCGCGCCGCTTGCTCGAGTGGCAGTTGGTGCACACGACCTCGCCGCAGAGGCGGCAGTTGATCTTTTTCTTGAGCGCGTGAAACTTGGTGGCGCAAAGGTAGCACTCAGTGCACGAGTCGGCGGGTATCATACGCTGCAGACAACGCGTGAGACTCGATAGATTGGCTGCGACGTACGACGACGAAGGTCGAAAGGTCTTGCTCCTCGCGACGCAACTCGTGGACGTGTGCTTCGATCTTGGCGAAGTCGAGCGCGGCCGCCTTCATCGTGTGTTTGGCCAGCCACCGTGGAGCTGTCCCCCGTACGTCGATCTCAAAGCGCTGGTGCACGTCCAGCTGACCAAGCACACTGGTCTCAGCGAAGAGCACCCTATTTCGCGCATGCCACCGAGTTCGTTAGCTAACGAATGGCTCGCACCCTGACGTCGACATCGAGGCGCGGACAAAGTTGAGCGAGTCTTTAAAGTCGGGACAGCTCGGGAGGCGCACCGAGTGCTGCACGACAGCCCACGCGCGCCGTCCGGTTGGCAGCGTCAGAGTCTTTTGAATCTACGACTGTGTGAGACGCTGAGGAACCTGGGCCGCGGTACTTCGACAACGCTGAAGTCACGGTGGTGCACGAGTTTCGGACACTCAGTGGCAAACCAGCGGACGACGATGTGCGTGTCTGAGGAAGTGTGCACGTGATGCAAGATTTTGGAGCCGAGAAGCCCGTCGGCGTAGGCACCCATGCTGTCAGCAATGTGCACGTCTGTGAGATTGCTCATAACAGCCTCCACCTCGTAGAGCTCGGCAGCGATCGTCGTGGTGCCACGGAAGAGCACGCTGCGGGAGTCGCTGGCGGCTTTCTCCGCCGTCACCGACGCGATGAACGCGTCGAACGTGCTCTGGGCGAGCTTGATCAAGTCGTCTTCTTCTTCTGGAGCCAGCGCCGCGGGGTGCCGGAAAACGGGGGCTTTGAGCTGGGTCCTCAGGAGGCGACGGGTCTTGACGTCGGGCATGGCGTTCGAGTAGTGGTTATGTGGGCCGCTTTGCAAGTTGCCAAGGTGGGACAGGTAGCAGCAGGCGGCGGCAAATGGCGGTCAGCGGAGTGAGATTCCAGCACTGCCCGCCCTTTACAAGCCAGGTCCTCATGGAGATATTTGTATGAGCTGGATCTTATCCTGTCAACTGGTGCATTTTCGCAGACGATTCCAGGAACGGAAGACGCCCACGTGGCCCCAAAGAAGGGGCTTCCTCTCGTCAATTGACATTGCTGACGTCGGACGTATTGCACTTCTCGCAATGTTCATCCGCGCTGACACAAAACTATCCTATATCGGATAGTAGTTGCTGGTCGTGCTCGGGTAATTGGGGCCAGTCTGGTCCTCTGCGGAAACATGGTTGACATCAACTTGAACCAAATTTAAGCTGTCGAATACGCGTTCTTTTGTAGTGAAACCAGCGAGTTCGGGTTCTTGGAAAATGCCAAGGTGTCATGTTGTTGCCTTGGTCGGTTTTGTTGATTCTGTATTGAAAATGGAATGCATCAGATGCCACGAGTAATGAAACGAACGCAAATGTGCATAATTTTATAGCTTAAACGGCAACCATCACATTCTAGATGTATAAAGATGCGTTTATACTGTAGCAGTGGCGTGTATGATTCCAAGAGCCTTCTACTTCCGTTTTAATGGAATATTGTCGTCTGAGCAATTTGTGGTGATGTTCATGGGGCCCAGTGTCATATTACTGATCCCCAAGGCAGCCGGAATTATTTAATATAACACCATTCAGGTAACTAATCAACTGCACCGGCCAGTTTTGTGGGTGTACACGCTAAAGCACCTACACAGTCAAATTTAGCGCGAGGATGTTGCAATGCAATGATGCTGCCGCTGTGAGCTTTTAAGAAACATGGGAAAGAAATGCCGAAGTGCAATCACGCAAGCACAACTGAGCCGAGAATGTGCCACGATGTACCTGCCATAATCTATGCACAAAGACTTATTGAGATACTCACGACGTGTGAAACTCCTCTCGACTCCCTTGTAATAGTGTTATGTTGGAATTCATGAGTCGCCACTGTTTCTCACCAAACTGGTCATTTACGAGGAAACCAGCCAAAAGAACAGTTGGCAGCACTTTCACCTCGCCCAATTATTTCCAGCCGCCGTGTACGTGGTGCAGTACTTCCGAGTGCACGCCGGTAGTTGGTGTGCACAGATCACCTCGCCTCAACTCTATTTTACGTTAAGCCAGTGTGCCGTGATCCACCACAACTAATCGTATATGCGTGCATTGAATTCTCGGTGGAAATTGCCTTATCCGAGTCGTCAAGATCGTTGAGGTGTTTCGGATATGATGACGCACTTCAACCATCGTCGTGGAGTGTTGAACAATCCCGTATACAAGCAATGGCGGCAGGACCTGCATATACAAGAACGCTTTAACGTCGGTGCACGCAACCTACCAACGACGCTGCATGTTGAGCTTCTCGCACGAATACACAGTAAGATTCGCGCTTATCCAGAAAACTTCTCGAAATTTCGACAGCACGTTATAGTTCATCATCAACTTTGCTGCCCTGGCTTCAATATGCAAATATTTTGTTTCGAAGCTTTAATAATTAATGTAAATTATCACGTACTAGTTGTCTTGACTTTGGTTCCTGGGAACGCCCAGTGGCGTAGTCTACAGTGCACTCTAAAACTTGTTTGCTGCTGCAAGAGATACTGACCAGACTTGACATCCTCACCACCACCACGAACGCGACCAAAAATCCACCAAGGACGCTGGTGCGTCAGCCACTCCATGGCCCAAGTACTGTTTATGGCAATTCATTTTCCACGTATCGTGGGACAAATCAAGTTGCGTTTCCCACACCAGGAATAAATAGCTTTCAATTATAATCCTGTTTGAACTTAAAATACTATGTGAGCTTGAATAAAAATGCAAAAAATAACAAGCGCAAAACCTCAAGTCAGATAAGTTGTCTGGTTGCACTGCCTCGGGCCGTTGTTCCTTGGCTGTCATATCCGCATCAACCTCGTCGGTCGCAGCTCGTAGTCAGCCACCAGCAAGGCAGCCCCGCGCCGCACAATGCGCTTCCGTCCCGACTTCCATCCAACGCTGACATCGCACCAGCGTGAGCACCTCGATATAACGGCCAAGAAATCCATGCAGGACTTGCTGCAAGTGGCCTCGACCATCGCGCCAGCAAGCCCACGCCTTCGGCTAGAGATGCTGCCACCGCTACAGGGCAACCCAGACGTGCAATCCATTTGCGCAAGCGTAACGCTGCAGGCCTCGCTTGAAGACATTGAGGCTATTATGGCCTCCCGCGTGGCCAACACATCCGAAATCCAGGCATTCGCCAAATCCGTCGAAACCCACGTCAAGGCATCGGCCATTCTTCTCACACTGGGACCGTCCATGACGGTCAACTGGGCCATGATCGAGAGCCAATCCTCTCTGATGCGTCATCGTGACTTTGTGTACTTACAGCGTCGCGAGCGTACCGTCGTCGACGGCTCCGAGACGTGGGTATCTGTGACACACTCGGTCAAGATCGACGGGTGCCCAGCCCTCGAGCAGCTCGAACTCGTGCGCGGCGGGTTGTACGCCTCTGGCTACGTCTTCTCAGCGCACCCGACCAATGGCACCGTCAAGGCAACATACATACTCTCAGTGGACTTCAAAGGTCGCACGCCTCACGCGTGGTCACAGTCGACGCTCAAGCACTGGTGCTCTGCTCTGGGACGCATGGCCGAATTCTTCGACGCCCGGCACCTCGGCCGCCTCTCGAGCTACGTGCGGAGCGACATGGAGATCAAGTCCAGCAAGAACGTCGCGTACTGCAACGTTTGCGGCGGGGACTTTTACGCCTGGAGCAAAAAAGACAATTGCCGCGTGTGTGGCGAAGTCGTTTGCCCACGCTGCACCGAGAAAAAGGAAGTGACTCTTCCTGCCGGCGTCATGAAGCTGCCCATGTGCACCGTATGCTTACACTCCAAGTTTTCCCCCGAGAAGCTCTCGCCCCTGCTACGGCTCTCGAGGGCAAGTCAGTGGCAAGAAGAACGCTCGCTGCCACCACGTGCGGAGCGGTGGAGCCAAGCCCGCTTGTCTCCGGAGATGGGCGACTTCACTGTACATCGTCGGCCATCGCAGCGCGTTGTCTACGAGCACCAAAGTCGCTCTCACGATGCACCCGTTGAAATGGGCGACTTCACTGTCCAACGCCGTTCCTCTCAGCGCGTTCTTGACGAGCGTCAAGGCGGTGAAAACAACGCACCCGTCGACATGGGTGATTTTACTGTCCAACGGCGTCAATCCCAGCCCGTCAACGGTTCAGTAGGGCTGCCCATGGACCGCGCTGCGAGCTATCGGCAGTCACGCCAGCGTTCGCAGGTTGACCGTGCGTCCTTTGAAGAGATGCAGCGCGTGTGTCAGCCCCGTCTGTCCTTTGAGGCGGACGGAGATGTCGATTTGTTCGACAAAGTGTTTTAACACATATTATTTATCGCCAAGACAAACTAAGTGTCATTTTCACTCGCGTGGGCGCTTTCGCATCCGTTGACGCTAACGCACAAGATCATCTACAGTCCCTACAACTGTATGACGCGGTAGAGCCGCGGCTTCAGCTCTGCTGGATTGCTGATGCAGTGCACAGGATCCCTCGGGTAGGGCTAGGTGAGGTTAGGGTTAAACAAAGTACAACTATCAAGTAGACAAAAGACTTAACTCACTTGCACTTACGAAACATGCGCACACATATTAATATGACCGTTCCAGAGGAGACCGTTGGCTAAAGGTGCGTTGGCGTGCGATGGATTGCTGGACTTGCAGCAGTCGCGCGTTCCAGTCGTCTTCGTCGACCTCGGGTTTGATCGCGACGTGAAGCTCGTAGTCGAGCAGTGGCAAAGCGCGTTTTCTTGCCCGAGTCACAACGCTCCCAAGAAGTACTTGGTCATTCGATTGTAAGGGTGGTGAGCCATCCATCAGCCCTTCCACTTCGCTCGCTGATTTGCCGCAAGCTGATCCTCCTAAGCACTTGTCATGCAAGCGCTAGACCCAGCGAACGTACCCGATGATCGAGCAGTACTGCGACGCGATTTCGAGTCTCGTGCGGCGCACTCAACGCAGACGCGGTTCGATGCAGGTGACGTCTTTGTGTGTCGGCCTTCGCGGCTCACACGGACGCAGGTACCGCAGAATACCTAGTCGACGATAGTACGCGGAGTGTGGTCACCGGAGAGGACCTCTCCACAGCCGTCGCAGTGTACCTTCCACCACAGTGGACTGAACTTGCGGGTGCAGTACTGGCAGTGCCTTCGGTCACCAAACGGCACTTTAGCCGGTTGCTCATAAGCCGCAGCGCGGCGGGCTTGGAGATAGCCGTTGATCTTGGCGACGCTCCGAGCTCGGCGCGTCATGAGGTACGGATATAGCGACGGCGGAGTGAACCCTTTGAAGTCGAATTCCAGGTGCAAAAAGACTTCGAGTCGACCGTTCGGCTGCTCGACGTACAGCAAACCGAAGTGGTGCATTTCGGCGCGCTGGTATCGGACGGCATTGCCCAGGTCCGGGCAACTCTTAAGCCGCACAGACTGCTGCACTAGACCCCATGCGCGCTGCCCTGTTGGCAGCGTCCACCCGTTTTGCATCTACACACGCGTCTCAGCAACGGACAGCGAGCTGGCCAAACTACCTCGGCGACGCAAAAGTCGCGGTTGTGGAGCGGCGCAGGACACTCGTTTACGTACCACCGCACGAGGATCTGCAAATCGGGTTCGGCATCCCATGGACCCTGGATGCGATGCACAACCTTCATGTCCAGGATGCCGTCAGCGTACTTTTCCATTGTGTCTCGCATGTCTTCCGGTGTCAGGTTAGTTGAATGGGCCTTCACTTCGTCGAGCGTGCCTTCGATCGTAGTCACAAACCGATACGCCGAGCGAACGCGGTGCGGTTTGGTCGCCGGGCCCTGGAAGAGTCGGACGCCGCGATCGTCTTTGAGCAAGCGCCACGTCGAGAGGTCGATGCGCTGAAACTTGGTATAGTGGCGCACGAGGTCATCGAAGGCCACGCGGCTGGTCTCGGCAATCGCGGTGGCTTTGGTGGCCGATAACTCGGAGTCTGCCCCGGTGTTAGAGATCATGTGCGGGATCTGGGCAGCCATGTGCGCTCCACAGCGAATGTTGACGAATGCGGCAGGTCGTATCTTTATGCCATACGCGTAATGTGCAGCCTCAACAAGTCCATCACACCAGCTGGCGCTTGCTATCAGAGCGCTTGGTCACCGGGAGACGACAGAGTGGCTCTCCACACCGCGCCCCCCAGGGAGCCAGACAGTACTTGGGTTGGCTGCGACTTGACCTCGGGATAACCCGCGACAAGAGGATAAGCACGCGTGGCCACCGCGTGAACTTGGGAAGGGGAGAGCTGGACTGGGTGTTATTGAAGTGCTTTGGCGACGACGGTCGTGTCCATTGCAGGTGGAGGTTCGTTGACTATCAGCGTAGTAGAGTTGGTCATTAGAGTGGTCTCGGGGCCACCTTCCAACTGTGCGATTGCTCGCGTGTAGGCATATTTTTTTAAAGGTTATCCAATATTACCGCGAGCCCATATACAGGACAAGAACTCGAATCCCGGAAAAAGTCCACTGGCCCACGTCAACATTGTTTGGGTAGCTAGCCACGAGCGGCAGCCTTGTTTTAGTGCTCCGTGGCTTCAGCGGAGCGCATGTATATGAGTGCTTTGTTTATGCCGTCGCCTATATGCGCTGAAGACCTACCTCACCCAGGTTGATGTTTCCGTACAAACACCCTGCACCACGAGGTAATTCTCCTGGAGTGCGGGCGGAGATGGAGGCTCGCACGCTAGTGAACACCGTTTCAAAGACATGTTGCTCCACCGAGTTGCGTATCCCACAGTTCACTCGGGAATGGATCTAGTCGTTAGCTTGTATTGTTTGTGCGGACGAGTTTACTGTCCCACCCGACTTCGCACCTTTCGCGCGGATCGAAACGGTGGCATTGTGCGGGCTGTGCAATGTAGGGGGAGAAGCTGGTCGATGAAGAGATGGACGGGAAGCAGAACCGCTTACATGACATTGCCGGCTTGTCGACTGCTTCTTCCTGCAGCGCCTCGCACTTTCTCTACAGCCGTCCCACAGACACCTATGGTCGTCCCTGTCCACCGTGGTACTGTCACCTTGACGCTACCGGTGTGCGGTGCCACCGAGTAATCCGTTGGCAGCGGCAATTCAATCCGTGAAGTAGGATGTTGGGAACATGGGGAGCATTGTCGGCTTGCCCCGTAGCACAGGGGCCGAATTCCCGCACATATAACGCGCAAGATACTACCCTTGAACCCTGGCGTCGCCAAGCATAGCCTGGGAT
The DNA here is from genome assembly GCA_002081595.1 of Achlya hypogyna. Classification (NCBI taxonomy): domain Eukaryota; phylum Oomycota; class Saprolegniomycetes; order Saprolegniales; family Achlyaceae; genus Achlya; species Achlya hypogyna. The sequence goes on from JNBR01000146.1 coordinate 15,711, forward strand.
GGGTACACTATTAAGCTTTCGATGGTCAGGGCGGCTTTGCCAATCGTCGCAGTCGCCACAGTACATGGGCAACGCGAGCGAACAAATGTAAATGAATCGGGGCTGACTCTGTGCGCAGTACCTTCAATTACGTCAGACCTTGGTAGGATGCGTGGAATTTGCCGGTTGAAGATGAGTCGGATGTTGGACATGAACCGCGCAATGCACTCGCCGATTCGTGCGCCACTTACGACGTAGTTAGAATTCCGAATTTCCAAGCTGACAAGCTAATCTGGTCGAACCGAGCGAACACAATTTGTGAAAGCCCTTCCTACCCAAATTCAACGCAAAAGGCGATCCCGGTGAGCACATGCCCGCTCGCGACTCACACGGAGTGCAAATCGTTGGAGAATGGTCTTTAGCAAGTGCCGGATGTACCCGAGGTCATTAGTCTTTCACCAATGCGTCGAACGACAGGGTGTGGACATGCTGAAACAATTGCGCCCTCAGCTGCCAAGCTGCAGTCGATCGTGTGGTCTGGAAACAGACGCCACTGACGCAACTAGCGCCTGAAGGCAACGACATAGTACTTGCTCGTACGTACATCAACCGATGCTGACGATGGTGGCACCAGAGCGGTTCGATTAGATACTGTATTGCGGTTCACGACATCCGCAGGTTGGCACGGTCACCGAACCTATCGCTTTCAAGTTCTCGGCAAGGGTAATCTGGTTAAATATAAAAACAAATTGTCTTCGAGAATAACAATCCAGTGTATATCATGGTGCTCAGAACTTTAGGCAGTCGGTCTAATGAAGATATAGTGTATGCACATTTAAAGGCGATGGGCTCTAGAACGCGAGTTGTAAATCCATTGACAGCACTGTCTTATCCCGGAACACCGGGCTTATATTTACCAAACTTATTTTGTACCTGCCTCCAATCTATCTCGTACAATCATACGGCTCTCTCCGGGGATTGCCGAACGCTGAACTGGAGGTTGAGCTGAAACTCGGTGAGGTCGACTTCATCCCCATCTTGGCGTTGGAAACCCGTCGAGTCGTTCAAATCGGGATCATACCATGAGTCTTCACTCATGTCTGACGCGCCTTGGATGTAAGATTCGGGTTCAACCACAGGTTCCAGATTTGCTTCTTCCCAGCCAACCGAGAGCGTCGAGCAGAGAGCGTCGGCCGCGGCGGGTCGGTACTCCACATTGCTTTTTCGCTGGGGGGAATTCCAAACGGGCGAATCTACGTTTTAGCGTCAGTGGGGCTGCTTCTACCAGTCAACGCCATGTACCGAGGACGACTGGCGTGCCCGTAAGTAGTTCGTGTGGGCGGGCGCATTCGAAACATAATTGCTCCACGTCGTTGGGGCGACCTGGTACGCGGTGGTGCTCCGTGCACTTGTAGCAAAACACTTCTCCACAGCGTGCACAGTTAACTTTCCACCGCAGCGGATTGAACCGACGCGTGCATAGTTGGCAGTGTTTACGTTTTCGGAGGGGTACCATTTTCTATCGCCACCGATGAGCCCCATGGGCTTTAATTACCGACCATGCGTACCGGGTTGGGCTTGTCGGCAATGTGCTGGAGGTGGCGATATTTCTCGATGCAATAACCAATGCGACCAAAGCTCGCAGCCCGGCGCTTCATCATCATCTTGAAAAACCACTGCGGTGTGGGGCCTTTGAAGTCCAGTTCGAGGCGCATGTGCATTTCAAGACGCCCGGGCTCTTCCGACTCGATGTACAGCACGCTACCCCAGTGTCGTTAGGAAATTGCCAGCATGGCAAGGTCGAGACGCACCCCGAATTAAAGACAGACGCACGAACAAATTTGAGCGATGGCTTGAGGTCGGGGCAAGTGGGAAGGCGGATTGAGTGCTGCGATGCAGCCCAAACTCGCCGGCCGGATGGTAGCGTCCACTTGCGGTTCATCTAGCGTCATCTCATGAGTTTACAATATCGTCATCAGTCGAGCAACCTCTAGGACGCAGAAATCGCGGTTGTGAAGAGGTCGTGGGCACTGGGTAGCAAACCACCGCACGAGGATGTGCTCGTTGGGCGCGTCGCTCATGTCGCTGCGCTCACTCGTAGACGACTCGTCAAGCGCGAGCGGTGAGCTCACGTGGTGCAAGATGGTCATGTCCAGAATTCCTTCCAGGTAATGCTCGAGTGCCGCCTCAATCTGGTCGCTCGTAACATTTGATAGCACGGCCTCGACCTCCTCAAGTGTCGCGGCCATGGACGTGATGAAGCGGTACGGGCGAATGGGCGACGACGTCGCGTACTTAGGTCCTTGAAAGATCTCGACGCCTTCGTGAGCGCCCTTGGACTTCCAGCCGGGAACCTCAACAGGGTGCACACCAAGTGTCGACTTGAGAAACGTGTCAAACGACTGGTGCGCAAGCTTCTGGAGGTACTCGCTCTCCGAGTCACTAAGCTGTGGGGTGTTCATGAACTGCGAAGGTAGCTCGTTAGTGAGCTCTGCGAGGAGATGGCGATGCGCTGGCATCGGATCAAATCGGATAATGTCGCCGAACACCCAGCAATACACCAGTCAATGCGACACTGCTCCAAGATCCGGGAGACGTAATGCTGTTGCTGCCAACGCAGCGGAAGACAGCTGGACGTCCCAGTCGCGCGTACGTGCAAGCAGTACAACTTGGGTGGCGTGAGAGTCTTCAAAACCTGACGTCGAAGCTAACGATGGTGCTTGCGCCTCTCTCGTGGAAAGGCGGCATGAATCAATGGAATGGACATCTTGTCGCCAATGCTCTGATTCCCCAAAGCTTGTCCCAGATGGTCATCCGTAGCCCACCAAGTGATTTATCTGGATGGCTGGTGTCTCGCGGGTTAGGGGAAGGCATAGTGGTTTTTCACGTGATATTCACATTTCCTTTTGGGCGCAAAAGTACCAACGATTTATCTACTTCGGCGCCATGAGCCGAGACTCGAGTCCCCTGTGGAGCAGGCAATGTTTATACTGTCACACTTTATGCCACAACGAAGCATTAGGTTGCTTGCGTACTTAAAACCGACGAGAATTCACAACTGGTGGAGCGATTACCTTACACTGCGAGGTGTAGCGTCTACAGAGCTCATTCACCATAGCCTTTGTGGAAGGAGCGGCATATCGCTTCATTGCGCGGAGTGCTAGTCACGACCGCAGTGCCACAGTTTAGATTTCGATGCCCTGTGAAGCAAGTCAGCTAAGAGCCATGGGTCCATTGTAATTGGAACCGAAACGAGCGCGGTTTCGCATCACATGCATACGCAAGTATTAGTTTACTATAAATATGCAATGAAGCTATGTTGTCCTAGAATCGGAGTTCGAATACGGTACTGAGTGCAATTGCAATATCATAAAAAAATCACGGTGTTGCTGAATTTAATTGACAACCAGGTCGTCGTTAAATTCATTTTTCACAAAAGGAGCGTGCTCCACACAACCCAATACGCACGCGAGAAAAGCATCCCTCCAACGGCGGAAGTACAGCGAAAAAGGTTTATGTGCTATCTACTTTCGGCATGTGAAGATCCATTCAGAGGACTCATGCAGTGCCATTCGAACCGACTCGGCGCACCAGAGGTTCGCACCTGGGAGACCACCATCATGCAACGGTGCGTCGCCCTTGCTTCCTGCACAAGGCGTGGCGCGGTCTGGATGTGGCTCTGGCAGGGAGATGGTTGACTCCGCATATACAGTACTAGAAGGCAAATGTGGTCGTGGCTCGTCTTTGCTTGCAACGCGTCAGCTCCCCATTCTGTGATGCATCCCAACTGTGGGTCTTGTTTGACGCTTCGTAATATTTCAACGGATCGAAGTTCAATCTAAATGGAAGGAAATTGATTCAAATTGAAGAGCAACCCAGCGGGCAGTTCTTTGCAACGAGATACTGTATTGGCGGCCAGCCTGCTTGCAGTGCAAGTAAAACGACAGGCTCTCGATCGCCGAGATATTTGAAGAGCACTTCAATTGTACTTTCAAGATGTTGTGACCAATGTAGGCGGCTTCAACGAATATCTGCGTGTCCGTGGCGCGCACACGCGGACCGACGGGCGGGCGTTGATGCTACTCGTGCCGCGTCTCCGTGGCATCCCATTGCCCACCCATCAATTGCAACTATTAATTGCACAGACTATCTAGATCGTGCGTGCAAAACCACCCAACGTCTCGGAGCTTCACTGCACTTCCGTGCTCAACCCAATAGAAGTTCGTTGGTCGTCATATCACCACAGCATTCTGGTGGCATCGCAGCTCTAGCTGGTAATTATAGAGTACTTGGGTTGTCAACTCTAAAAACGTGTGGCACATATTCGATGGACAACGATTTGCAGACAATTTGTCGCTCGCGAGCCCATATCACCCAACTACGAATGACGATTTTCAGTCTGTGGCTGCTGCCAGCGTGCATCCAGGCGCATTGCGCCTGGGACCGATGTGTAATCGTCCCGCTATGGTGACCAGTATTGACCTCCCCCAATCGAGGCCTCGATAAACCCTGGTATCTCAAGCATCGCTATAACCATCAAACAGCATGGAAAGAAGCGCGCCACTGCGATCGTGGCGCGTATTGTAAATAAAATAGTTTTCTCTACCCTAATTGTTGCGAGGCCC